>UZAE01000757.1:0-18708 GCA_900617975.1 Rodentolepis nana | reverse complement strand
GGATCGGCCGATGTCTTTCCACACAATGAAGGCCTTAATCTGAACAGAATTCCAGTCCTCAAGGTTCAACGAACTCGAAACTCGAACAAAGGAGAAGTAGTGGACAGTGGCACTCTCCGACATACCCGATTGGCAAAGAATCGAAGCCGTTGCTGACTTTAGACTACGTACCGTACACGATTAAGCCGTTGCTGAGTTTAGACTACGTACTGGACAACCGTTGATGAGTTTAGACTACGTACCGAACACGATTGCCTATAAACACCTTCACAGATTGGGAGTATACACTCAACTCACATGTACACCTTCACAGATTGGGAGTATACACTCAACCCACATGGACCTTCACAGATTGGGAGTATACACTCAACCCACATGCCCCCTTCACAGATTGGGAGTATACACTCAACCCATATGCCCTTTCACAGACTGGGAGTATACACTCAACCCACATGCCCTCTGGATTGGGAGTATACACTCAACCCACATGCCCCCTATGTAGCCTGGGAGTATACACTCAACCCACATGCCCTCTATGTAACCTAAGAGTATACACTCAACCCACATCCCCTCTATGTAACCTACAGGAGGAAATGGTATACACTCAACCCACATACCCTCTATGTAACCTACAGGAGCCTCACATGCCCTCTATGTAACCTACATGAGGAAATGGAGAAGCCATGCCCCCTATGTAACCTGCAGGAGGAAATGGAGAAGACGCACTGATTCGATGTCCAGCCCTAAAGACAAGGAGAAGACCCACCTGATTCGGTGTCCAGCCCTAAAGACAAGGAAGACCCACCTGATTCGGTGTCCAGCTCTAAAGACAAGCAAGAAAGCCAGAGATACTGGGAAGCAAGAAGACAGCTAATGAGCTGAAAGCAGAGTACGGGGAAGCAAGAAGACTGCTAATG
Organism: Rodentolepis nana; assembly: GCA_900617975.1. Lineage (NCBI taxonomy): Eukaryota > Metazoa > Platyhelminthes > Cestoda > Cyclophyllidea > Hymenolepididae > Rodentolepis > Rodentolepis nana. Next base: position 17,791 of record UZAE01000757.1, on the reverse strand, counting down.
AACTGCTATTAATTAACCGCTATAAATGTAATCCAGCTCTAAAGACAAGGACGGAAAGCCAGAGATACTGTTAAGCAAGAAGACTGCTAATGAACTGCTATTAATTAACTGCCTAAGCTGAAGTCAAAGATTAAGGGCTAATGATAAATATCATAAAGCCTGCCATTTGAAATAAATAAATAAACAATATTTCTCTCTTCTCTTCCCAGATTAAGTTATATGAATAATTATTATTACCTCATATAATGTCACGGTTCCTATATGGCAAAGAACAAATATTATGCATTCAATGCAAGAGTTAAAAAATGATATCAACCTATTAAGTACACAAATTATATATGTCAAAAAGGGTGGTTGCAAATTAATACAAAGTCAAGTTTCATTATCAGCTTTTTAACATTAAGCATTAATTATTGAAAGTTGGCGTAGACAATCAACAAATTATTCTCCTAAATGAATACTCTAAAAAATTGGTTACGCCCTTCAATTTAATCTTCCCAATGCATTTTTACAATCGGTGAAATAGGAAAAAATACTGATGTGAGTGAGTTTGTCAAATCATTTCATTGTATCAAACTGCCGATAATTTAGTTCGAAAAATATTTCATATGCACGTTCTGTCTGGTTGGCGCACGCATATTTCTGTCTCATAGTTGTCATGACAAGCTTTAATCCAATGAACTAACAGCTCAACTTGTCACATACGCTTATTTGAGTACTTAAAATAATTTAACAAAAAGCATAATAATGAAATGTTGCCAAGTATAATTTCCGTGGCTGTAAACACTACTTAAAGTCAATAATATTGTCTTACTCTATGACATATAACCTATTAAAAATAAGTTTCTAATATGTTTACGGAATTAAATAGTTCAATCTTGAGGTAACTTAGAATTTTTGCTTGCTAAAATAATATATTTTTAGATGGAAAAAAATCAATACTTTTATCAGCTCTTCGAGAGTGTGCAAGAAATGCCTGATTTCGGCAAGCTAGCAATCAAAAGCACTTGTTTGGCAAAGAAGCATAATTAGAGCACAGATATTGAGATACTCCAAACATTTTGATCTAATTTAAGACATTTTGCTCAGATGCACACCACGCAATTTATAAGTGGGAGCAAATTAATCAATTAATAAAGAATGCGATTGCCGTAGTTTATTAGAGTATATATTGAATAACTTTTAGGTGCACGGATTTAACTAATATACTTTCATTAACAACCTAACGCCTCTACGCCTCACTTTTGAAAGCCATTGATTATAGTTTACTCACAGAGAGACTGGTTTACCTAAAAACTTCACGTTTTTGCATTACTAAGCATCTAGCATTTCTTCATAAAATTTTAACAGGCAATTTGAAAAACAAAGTTATTTAGTGCTAAATGTAACTTGAAATAGATTTGTCTTAAACACAAGAAAGAATTGTAGCTTAATGACCTCTGCGTTTCTGAAAAAGAACAATTTGCATTTTTTTACTTATTATACTAACAAGGCTGCTCAATTGATGCCACGCTCACAAGCAAGTTATATAATTTTTGAAGACGTATCCAGTTAATAATGTGTTATGTTACTTCTAATCACTAAAACCCTTTTTTTGGTTTAGTTCTTTTTGGAATCACATTGTGGATTTTCAAGTAACTGCAACATTTTGATAAAAGTGTAGAAAATAATCCAATATTGATTTAGCGTCATCTATTTGAATTTATTTAACTATAATTAGCTGTTAGTATGCGATTCCATTTAAAGACAAAATGCTATTACGTTCAATGGAAAAGTCGCCATTGATCTTATTGAGTGAATCAGAAACCATAATTCAAATTTTATCAAATATTTTAGCTAAGAATTATTGCAACTTAAATTTTCTGCACAAACTAATGCTGCGTCATGTTTCTCCACATAAGAGTTGGCACTTGATAAACATTATTTTCATCTCATCACTTACAAAAAGAAAAAAAAATTCTTGAAAAGCATCTAATGGTTATGTATAGGGATTGCAAGATAATTGCGAATATTGAGGTAATAATTGGGAAAAAATCAGCCAGTATACACAATTTCAACTAGATTTTGAGCAATAAAAAATTTAAATTAATGTTAGAAAATATGATTGGGCGCAGTTAGGATAATTAAAATGAATACAAATTTTGCCCGAACAACTTTGTCATGGCTGGTTTATCCTTCTTCACCTTTCGTATAATAAAAAATATTTAAAAAATGAAGAAAGCTTGAAAAGTAACCTACGCCCCAAAGCTGGAGGTTTAAATCGTGAAAATTAAACTTATGAACACTAGATCAACTTTTCAATCGAATAAAATTATAGTGGTAGATGATGTGCAGATATAATGTAAATTATTTGGTGTCGATTGGAATATTGAAATGTTCCAAAAGTGACAATGTAGGCAAAACTTTGATCTGACACAACTTTTGCCTTTACAAGTTCAATTGCACTTTTTATCATTTCTTAAAATCCTGTATGAAAAGGCAGGCAATAAAATTTATTGAAATGTTCCGAAAGGCCAAATCTTTGAGGTTTCAAGATAAGCAATAAATTTTAGCCCTTTGAAAAGCAAATTCAATATTGAATATTACACTAAAGAGACACCTATTAAATCGTTAATTGCTTTATTTCTTATTGATTTGCATTAGATCGTAAAACCAATCTTTCTCCTTATATAGTGTGTGCAGGCGTCTGTCCAGGTACTTGATAATTCATTAAAATTCAAGTTACAGTTGTGCATTGCATCACTTCAAAAAAGCATCGTATGATTGGATCTTGCAAACAATTTGCACATGAATTGAGAAAGCATTTGAACAAATACTAATTGCTGGTTGATATAGTTGAGAAGGAATGCTTCACTACATATTACATACATTTCTTTTCTATTCTCATTGTCGTGGTTTTACGGACTGGTTAATGTTCATTTTATTAGATAAAAATTTAAATTTGCCAAAATGGTTGCGATTCCGTTTTTACTGTCATATTATCAAAACCTGTGAGGTATTTCTTCTTGTTAATAATGTAGACAACGTGATGCATTATATTACGAAATACCAGGACCCTAAAAGCATAAACAATAAAAAGATCTGTCATATTGAATATTAAAACAAACAAAATCTCAACTTATCTTTATTTTCAAAAGAATGAAGTGAAAGTTATTACAAAAGCAATACCTAGAAATCATCGAACTTAACAAACGATGTCTGAATATATGTAACTTGTATCCCCCATTGAACTAGTGTGCTATTTACCTATCTAAACACAGAACGATTGCAACAATATCAATTTGACCATAGTGATACATAGATAATCAATTTTAGTTAAAATTTTATTCAAAATTTATTGAATTCCGTAATCTAATGTAGCATATAAAACTTAAGAATTTATAAAAACACAAAGTTTTACGACGCTAAATAAAAATTTCACAGGTCTCGAGAAGGAGCTTAATTAAATTTTAATTTTTTTCAATTTATTTTATCTTATTCCTTCCCATAATGCATCTTTTCTTATTTTTAATTGTAAATGTTTTTCTATCGTAAAATAACCTGGTTGAAATTCGAAAGATATTTGAAATGCTTGATTCAGAGGAAATATTTAAATTGAATTATTTCCTTAAGAGTTTTAAAGGAAGAATATATTATTTGTCGCCATCTAAAGTATGATAATCCTTTCTTTGCATTGGTGCAGCACTTAGCCTCGATTGCTTTTATTTAACAATTTGGTGGTTAAAGAGATGGAAAACGGTATATATTTTTGGTAATCTTTGAGCTTTAAATTTGAGTTTATTAATTAATCAAGTTCTCTACAAGAACAAATACGGAGTGAAAGTATTGACATAATCAATATATTACAAATTTAAGTCATAAAATATTAAAATAAGAAAATTAGAAAGGAAACGAGAAATTGAAATTGATAGTGAATTGAATTGAATGAACGTGTAACAGATTACGACTACATGAATAGGCTCTTTTGCAAAAATCTATAGGATCAGCTGATTTATAATGTTCCGAATAATTGTATCCCATCAAATTTCTTCAAATAGTAAAGTATCCGCGTCCTTGGCAGTATAAATACCTTTTAATAAAACTTAATCATTACTTATAATATTGAGTAAAACAGGTGTTTAAAACCAACACTTGAGCTCATGTGATTGAATGAAGATAGGTATTTCGTGATTAATTTTTCTACTTTGAGAATACTATCATTTCAATTTTAACGCGGAAAGCATTATTAAATACTTTTATCATTCATGTTATTTTCAAAGTTTACTACCAGAAGAGTTGTTGACTCGATTTTTGGGTTCAGAAACTCAAAATAGTTATGAGTCACAACACTCACTGATATGGACTTTCGCTCCAAAGCATATCCATTCCGGGTCTCAGATCATTGAAATGGCAACATTTATCGCTGTGTGTATTTTTAATGAAGGCTTTATACCAATATTGACGATGATGACGATAGTGGGAGTGAAAATTGGTCCAGAAGCTCATGCATTTGCTATCAGACGAGACAACGCCCGGATTGACCTCTCCGAGATACGAGAAATCCAGCGCATCAAAGGAGGTCAGAACTGATCGAATAGAAAAGAGAGACGCCGAAAATAGTTTTCTTCGAAGTCGAGGAAGGTCCAGTGTAAACAGTGAATACACATATATATATATATATATATATATATATATATATACGTGAAACTTTAAAGACGTTTTCTCAGTACTGTTTTTTTTAATCTGTCACCCACGATTTCTCAGGCTCCGTCGAACCGACTTATTTGAAATTTTAAGAGAGTCTTTTTGAGAGACCTGTCTATATCCGGAACTACGGCCATCCCCAAATTTTTATTTTTACTATTTTTAAAATATCGAAGAATATTCAAAAAAGCTGTACAAAAACTATTTTTAAAACTTTTCCCTGGTTCCGGACATATCGACATAATTTTAAATTGATAATCTTTTTATTTTTGATTACAGATCGCTTGGAGAGTTAAAATCGTGTTTATGTTCACGCACCATTTTTTGAGACGCCACACTCCAATAGGTGATAATTAACGGAATTTAAATATTTCTTAGGTTTTATTTTTTTGAATACTTCTAATAAGGATAAATAAAGTATAAAAAAATATTTCTTGCTTTTTTAAAAGCTCTTCAAAATGACACAAAATTCATGTCTCTAGACCAGAATATCATCTTAATGCTTCACTGTTGCAATTAAGAATAATTTATTAGGTGTGTGACACACCTATCGCTTAACGCGTCATCGCATGCCTGCACGCCAGGATTGAAAGGTGCGGCCGTGCAACTTTGTGTGCAGCAACCGTACACGCAGAGTCCAATCAGTGGCTTCTGCTTGTTTAACCTAATCCGCCGTGCTAATTATGATTAAGCTCCCTGCGTATACACTACACTCACAAGATACTCAGTGAATAAGCATGTTCCGTTCCATACGTCCGTTGTCTCTTTAGCTGGGCTATAGCTTAGCTAGTTCTGGGAGTCTAGCTAGATGTAGGAGAATCTGCCACAGAGACTTCTGAGTTAGTCAGGCATAACTAGTGTATCAATCCGCTACAGGTGACATGTGAGAGGATCACGGGATAAACTAATGTACTTGAAGTAGCGTGTCTTGAATATCTACGTCTCATAGTTTGTGTAAATGTGGACCAACAAAATTCGGTTGTGAATATAACAGTTTAACCATTACAACTGGGTTCCAGCTGTTTTAAAAATTAATCCATATTAGTCTCTATTTCAGGTCAACGGTTACTTCGTACATGAATGCTTTTGAAATCTTTCGAATGCTTTAACTACTGCTAAAGGAAATTCAAAATAAATTAATTAATATTTTTTGTCTTTATTTCTAACGGAAAGTTAAGCTTTAATGCATCAAATTTAATGGAGTTTTATAGTCAATTAAAACTGATTTTCATATGTATTACTAGGACATTCCAAGGCTTGTGTTAACGAGTTAACTCATTTTGAAAAGCCGATAAGTTATCCAAGTTTTTTGTAATAATTTCAAATAAATTTTATTTGTCTCAGTGATTAATATTTGTTAAATGTATATTATAAATGAAGTGGCATAATGTATCGATTTTCCTAATTAAGTAATTCATCTTTCGGAAAATTTCGTTTTTTGAAATATTCTTTAAATCGATAAATCGTAATAGAATTTGAAGTAATCGATATTTGTTGGTACTAAAACTGCCATAGTGTCAAAAGTACCCTCCACAAATAGTATTTATTCACAGGAAAATAAGTTTGTATTTCATCCCAATAGGCGAAGTTTAAAACTTGGACTATCTTACACAATGGAATTTAAATCAATATTTGACTACCAACATTTTAAGTAAATTATATCAGATGACATACCCAAAGTAAAGATAGAGTTTTCTCTCATTCACTTTAGTCAACGCAACAAACACACTTTAATAGCTGTTATGGCTATAGACGTGGATTTAAAAGGAATTGACCTGGCATTTGAGGATGCTGGTGGTTTCGCGCCATACAAGTGGGAGTGGGTAGAAAAAGATGAATGAATAAATACTTTTGGAATTTATGCTTGCATTTAAGATTTAAATGAAGCTTGTAATTTAAATAATACTTTTAACTCTTTTTTTTGTAAAAAAATTTGTCAGTGTATTAACTTAACAAAAAAATCTAGTCATCATGACAAATGCGTATTTAATTGGAAAAGAATGGAACTGCCGTAAATGACTGGAGTATTAGCGTCTTACGTCTTGTTTAAATAGGCTAAGAGAAAAAAAAACAAGATGTAAAGATAGTCAAAGAAGAATTTTTTTCATCAAGATTTTAACCTTTTCATTGAGCGTAAGTTGATTTACAAAATTATTCCACTGTGGATATGTATTTAAGTTCATCGGATGTATTAATCGGAATGAAGAACGAAAAATCATATTGCTTAATATCGTGCAATGAAGAACTTTCCTATTTAAATTTCAAATTAAGAAATATGCCCAAAAATATATAATAAAATTGTACACCATATTCATGCAAAATAGATTTTACTAATTATTGTTTGTTCATTTCATTACTTGTGCTAACTATTTAGCTCAATTTAACTAAAATCCCACTTTTCCAAGGTTGCTATTGTAGCTCAAATTATATCTGATTCACTTTAATAATTACTAGATTAATTATTTTTTGGTAGATTTAAACCTTAAGTCAAGTTATGTAAGTCATTTTTTTATTGGCAAATTATTTGTTTCGATTTTATTAGTAATTTTCTAGCTTTTCTTTCTAATGATTATAAAAAGCAAGGTAAGGCTAAATTTCAAAGATCAATATCTTCTGATGGATTTAACAAAAATGGAAAGGGTATTCAACGACTGTTTATCTTCACGTTTTGAGAGTTAATATGCTTTTGTATTCTCTATGTATTAATAAATTTGCATAATGTTAGAATTTTCCTTTACTTTATTTGTTGCGTAATTTCCGCCTACCTTACTTTGTATTCTAAACAAGTGCACCAATATAATTCAATTTATTAAAAGAGGATAAATATACTCCGTCAATCTGTTAAAGCACGGTTATTAAAATGGTCTTATTTATCTTTCGCTTTTGTTCCTCTGCAAATGAATATGCCTAGTGAAACTGAGGGTAAAGATTTGTCACTTTCTACATGCTCAAGTGTCGTCGCAAAACCAATTGTTAAAACCACTTTTCATAATTAAAATAAATATTTATTTAATGGTGTAATCTTCTCATTTACTTCCATTTTCAGAACGTATGCGTCAACAAGCCAACTATAGCACCACAAATCTTAATTGAAAATGAAAATTGTGTGGTGAGGAGCCCATCAATTTGCAAGCTTGTTATGATTATTTGAGTGCATATTTTCTGATTATTTTAAAGACAACTTATTGTAAACATTTTGAATAGATTTAGCTAATATTATGATATATGATTTTTCGAAATACTACCACCTACTTGTCGTTGGACAACATTATCCATGCAATATTTCTTTGGCTCTAAAGTGTTTGTTGATTCCCATCGAATCTAGATTGATAATGATTAGCTTTCATGTTACATTCTTCAATCGAAAGATTCTTTAAATTTATAGTAAAGTTTGAAATTTATTGCCTTAAGTATTCCCACAATTAAAGCTGGTTGACCTTTGACCATTTTAATTTATCATTTTAAATGTTAAAACAAAATACATGGTCATCAAAAACTGCGGCATAGCAATGACGCAAGTTATATAGAGCAGATTTGCATAAGAGTACAGTACAGTACGCTACTCGCAAATTGAGTCAAAAGGCTTTTGTATTCAATGAAACCTATTATGAATATTATCACTGCGTAACCTTTTCAACCTCATTACAAATGCCTAAATTGAAAAAAATAACTAAAACGATGCTAAAGACCGACTAGATTACACTTTTGTATACAAATTGGCCGAACAGAAATTAAGTTAGCAATTTTGATTTTTCAACTAAAGATTCAGGTGTAGAAATCACAGTCAATCAAAAGAGATAGATATTTTACGTTTAAATGAGCGTTTTCATGATTTATTTGGCATACAAAAGATTTATAGATGCAATACGTAGCTGCTTTATTTGCTAACAGATAGGCAACAAAATTCGTCATTAATTTAATTAAATGCTCTAATTTTTCAAATATTTCATGAATCAGTATCTATCATGAAAATATTTTTATTTTAACTAAAATAATACTACTGACCTTTTCATGTGATTCCCATAAATGATGCCAGGTTTACAAATGCAGATCAATTTAAATTAACGACATATCAGGTTATCAGATGCTTGTTGGTTTGAATTTAATTTAAGAGCAATTTAAATTAGGCAACAAGATGCTACAACCTAACAGTGTATCATAAAATCAAATTAGGTTCATTTCTATTGCAAATGCAGGTGACTATTTTGTCAATTGATTACTACGTCCATTCCGTTATTCATTATGAAACTCTTAAGTGGTATGGATGCGATCATTGAATATGTATCAGAATTTTGAAATAAAGGAAAAATTAATCAATCCTTCGAAGGGAGTGATACATGATGGATGGTCTACTTAATGAATAATGACGTGCGTTTTATGATTGAAGAGGGCCTACAATGGTGTTAATCTTTAAAAGGTTATTGAAGATTGACTTTAATTGAAATGAAAATTTGCACCAACCCCTTTTCAAAAGTTTAACGTATGTTTCATACGTTTATTTTGAATAGTTTTCTACACTTATCAGTTTATAGCAGCCGTTCCATGCGTTGGGGAACGTGTCTCATTAGTCCGATCGTTATTGTGAGCTAATGGGTTTAATAGTTCTCCTCAGTAGTTATCAATCAGATGACATTAGACGTTCGTAGTTGCCAAACCACTATACAATGGTTGAGCTTCTTGCTTATTTTCGGTATTAATGAATTAACGCGTCATAAGTATATTTCCTCCTGGGGTGTGTGATAGACTTATCTCCACGTGGTGCACCCTGGACGGCGTATACTCATAGGGCAAAAAAGTCTATTACCTGGCAGTTGATTTCACACCACCATGGCCCTACTGTATGTCATATTCGACTACTTCCACAGTACTCATCCCACCTTTTTTCCACCTTTTCTACCTCCGTCTTTGATACACTCTTGAATTTTTTGCACTTTGATGTTCCTTCCCCTCTGTGAAGACTAAAAGGCTAATGATAACAATCAAAACGCCTGTCATTTGATATAATAATAATATTTCATCCTATATCTAGAAGATATCATCCTTTAGTTATCTAAACTAAGTGTCGTTTTTGAATTTAAGAAAATACCTCTCCTGAAATGTGGTGATGATAATAGCTAATTATAAAATACGAACAAATATTGCAATAAATTGAATAATTGATAGGCTTCCATCACGAATGAATACTAAAAAACAGGAATGAATCATTTATGGTAAATAAGCAGCAAAATTATATATATAATTGACATATATTTTATTAGAACAAACTATTAGCATTTATGCAGGATAAAAATGTAAATAATATCAGTTTTGTTAGGAGAATTGTTTCAGATATAAGATTGCAGGAAGCTCATTTAAAGCTTTTTTCAAGTTTGTGAAATGGAAAAAAGAGAGAAATAGGCTATACAGATGCATTATTAGCTAAAGCACACCAACTATCTAATCAATGTCTAAATTGGTTTTTTTAAATCATAAATAAGTACAATTGTTAAGAAACAATTTATTCGTTAAAGTTCTTTAATACCAAATAGATGTTTTTCTTTAGGCAATTATTTTTCCATAAGATTTGCTAATATGGCAATGCATTTAATAACAATTCAACTTGAACGTTGAAAGAATTATGTGGCGTTCCATTGAGAGATCTATATATATATATATATATATATATATATATATATATATGTATATATATGATTTTTTTAAATTTTGCGTTAGTTCAATTACGTCGCCAAAATTCACTTGTCGTTAACCTAGGCCTTTTTAAAGCCATAGATTTTAATGACCTTCAACGCATTTTAAATGAGAGCACACATACGCAATTTAACAATATAAAAAGGCGATATGCATAAAGTAAGAAAAGCACAGGTAAAAAATGATTATTAATCTCTTCGTTTTGGTTATGCTACAAATAAATTTGCCTTATGGAAAGTGTGAAGTTTTGCAAGATTCTACATGTTCGCGAATTTTCGGAACACAAAGAGGGAAAACAGACCTTCTGGTATTTGCCATGAAACATTTTTGGGTAAACGCCAATTCATTGTCTTCAATTTCCTATATATTTTTTTAAAGGCAGCCTTTCTCTTTGGACAATCCAAAACGTCTCAAATAACGATTGAGAAAGGAAAATGCATGATAAATAAGGCAATAATTGGAGAACCCTGCTTTAATGATTCTAGTAATGATTTTCTCTTTTCGCTTAAGGCATATGATTGTCCACAATTAATCTAGATTACGTAAATATTACAATTAATGAGGTTTCAAAATTTGACCTACTGATTGTAGCCGGTAACAAATACCAATGCTTTGCCACTTTTGCTCCAAGGTGTATTTTCAACCCGGTTGAATCAGGTTAGTAATAACTGAACGGTAGCCATAGAAATAACAAATGTATCTTAATTGGATTTGGGTTTTATGCATTGCATCTTAACACTTATCATTGCCGGTAATTTTAGGACAAGTGTTACCAGGAGTGTCGTTTCCATTTTCAAGGTTTGCAAATGGGAAGAGTTCTGTTGAAATTGAATTTTCGTTCAAAACGTCAAAAAGCGGAGTATGTTTGATTTTCAGATAGATTTCAATATTATTTATCTTAAATCCGTTTATTCTAAATAGATATCGTGTTTTTAATTCAAATTTACAATGCTTTTATGTTATCTTTACGTTTTAGTTTAATTCAGTAAAATTATTAATCTTACATAGACATCATTTATCAGCTCATTGGTAGTGGGCGAAACAACTTTATGTGGATGGTTCGGAATGAAAGCAAAGACGGGCTATGACCATAAATATTGTCGTGAGTAATTCTGATTGTAATGATTGTATAATTGAAACAGTCTATAACCAAATGTTCAAATGTAAAGGTGACTTAATTAAAAACAATGCTGAAGATCGTCTGGATTATAAACTTGTGTACAATCGCAATAATTCGGAAGAAATAAGCAATATCTATTTCAATGTGGAAAAATCATATGCAGGCGTTACTGTTTATTGGCTGAAAAATGGTAATTTAATTTCATGTTCACATTTCTTTCATTTGACACAACTTAATTATTTGCTCTTTTAAGGGGAGTCTCCTGATTATGCCGAGTGTAGAAGTAAGTTCCTTTTTGGCTTAGTACTTTGAAATTTATAGTTGTAATAGATATTTATTTGTTCACGAAATAAAGAAAAAATTCTCATTTATATTGCGTGTGTGCAATTTAAATGCTTCCAATTATGAAATATATAACGAATTGAAAGTCCGATAAATCGCTGAGCACACCAAAAAAGAGCACTTCAATAATGATAAATGTTATATGCTATAAAGTAAATTTTAATAATACAAAATTTAAAGCATTATTTAAACATGCCTTGTTCAGGTAATCGAAATCGATGGAATAATTTAAATAAATTTTAATTAAGACCTGTTCGAATTTTGTTTATTCGCTGTTTAAGCATAAAGGTCTTCTTTCTGCACTTCTTGTAGACTGCAAAATAAACAATATGCAGACCGTTAAATTATTTCACAATTATCTCATTACTAATTTTTTAAAGATTTTAGTAAGCATGTTTCTCCTACCAAATGATAGTTTATTAAAAACTATCTTCTACAAATGCAAATTTAAAAACCAAAGTCACTATGGGTGTCGTAGAACCAATTACAGATGGATATGTGATCATAAAATTAAATATAATTTCTTTGAATATTGACCTACAAAAAAAATAAATATTAATTTCATCAAATGACAGTAAATTATTGACTTTTGTTTGTTTTTCTTCAGAGAGCGGCAACCCATTAACAAGCAGTGGTAAGTTAGCATTTCAATTTTACCAAAATATTTAATTTGTTTTTTTTTGCATGGAATATTAATGTTTTAAGAATAAAATAAAAGTTAAACTTGAAATTGTAGTCGCCTGAAAATTTTCATTTAGTTGAATTGATCTTTTTGCAAGAAATCGTAGCAACTAATTGGCTTTATAATTATTGAAGTGGTCTTTTCAATCTTTAACGTATTTGCTTCTCGCGCATTAAATACTAACCAATACCGGCAGAAAGAATTTAAATTGTTATTTCCACAATTGAACTTATGTTTGTTTCCAGTGGATGATGATTATACAGCTTTATTGCTTAATTTTTTTTGACCAAATAGGTTGCTTGATTGGGTACACCTTAATGAGTATGTTTTTTATCATGTTCTTAACTACAAATTTCAAGCTATTATAGTTTTTCTCTACCCACCCAAACTAATATTTTATGCAATTTAGTTCTTTTTGGATTCGCTATATGGGCTTCAAAGTAACTTCATCTATTCGGGAAATAGCGTTTAACATGCTAAAATCTCAATTAACAGTCATTTAAACGGATAATGCAATGAAATATAATAAAATTGCCCTGGAAATCTGTATTTGTTTTGTTGAAGAAAAAATGACCAAAGTGATATCAAATAATATTGCTTGAAGAATTAGAATGAAATTGAAATAATAGTTTTTTTCAAATTTGTTTAAAATATTGCCTCCTTTGTGTTTACGCAATGTGAAAGGTAATGCTAAATGAATTCACTGCATTGTTATAATTTCGTCAATCACGATTAAAATTTTAATTAAGTAGGGGCCTAGCTCAGCGTAACAACAGTATGGGTTAAATTACATTAAGTTTGAATCCGTCGTTTTATGAGTTGATTTTTTAAACATTGAAACGCATTAGCTGAGCCGATCCCTGATTCCAACCCTATGTTACTGCATGAATCACCACGTTAGGAATGATAGACAGGATAACATTTCAAAACTTCACTGCATTTTAGCACTTAATTAACAATCTATTAAATTTTCTGGCAGACGTTCTATTCTTGTGTATTTTTAAAATCGGCCTTTAAACGAGAAATTATTTTTTGAAGACAGAAACCTTCGAGTTTCCTTTTTTAAATGTCATCTGAAAGTCATATTTTTGTTTAGCTAAATAAGTCATTTCTATAGTAGTTATAAAATAACTTTAACAATGATTTTTGGTAATAATTTATTTTATTTTATTTAGTTTATTTATTTATTTATTTCACAATTGCAATGATAATGATTCACTCTCAAGTGGGTTTTAATATTAGCCAACGTTCCAAATAATTTCTTTTCAGAAATATTTTGAGCCTGTATACTATAGTAAAATGCAATCAGTTTTTCGATCGCCATGAATTGGTATGTTAAAAAACAGTCAACACATAATTTAAACAATATGAACATAACAAAATTGTGATTCTTATAGTTATGCTTTCGAATGCTTTCGGAAGTGATTATTATTTTATCTAAACTCACAAATTGTTTGAACACATTGTGAAACGTAGAAAACTAATAAAATAAATCATCTCATTTTACGTATTTTGATAGCAATTGTGAAAGAACACATTTTGCATGTGCAAGTGACATGCAATAGCGTCGTTTAATGAATCTTTTAAATGTGGAATTGCAGTGAATTTATAATAACTTCTTGCTCGTTTATTAACATCGACTAAATTTTCAAAATTCGAATTTGAAGGAAATTTGAATTAGAATCCAAAGAACTAAGTAACTTTAAAATCCATATATCACTTGGCTAAAAAACGTCCCTGCGTCTTTCTTCTTTTTAAAGCTGCAAATATTAGCCAACTCGTAATCATTATTTTTTTTGAGTAGCAAAAATTCTTGCCACTGCAATATATACCGATATTTGAACACGTGACAAAAATCAAAAATATCTCAATGATCTTAGTTTTTAAAGAGTAGAAGGAAGACTATTTGCTTATTCACAGACATATTTTGGCAAAGGTAAGAAAATGCATTATGAAATACGTCATTGTCAAACCGAAGAGGGGACATTCTTAGGCAAATTGGGATGGACACCAACTAAAATTCAGAAAAGAATTAACAAAAGGATTATCATCTCCACACTGTTTCTTTTCGCAAGCTGTACTAAACTAATTCATATTTATTTCATATTTGGCACATGGTATTTTGGAATATCCTCTGGAATTGGTTCCATGAAAAGCCATCTTAAAATGTAAATTGGTTAAAACTCTAAGCTAATTAAATATTGTTTTGATCGATGAGAAAGTTAAAGGAAACTATCTTATCCACGTACGCAATTAAAACAAAGCCGTGGAAATGGTTATTTGTCTTGATTATTTAAACTGTGAATAAACCGTATCCATTAAAGCATCAGTCTAAACCCTCAACACTGAGACTAATTTACCAAATTCAAGAAATAGAAGTTATTCAATTTAGCCTTATTACAGTATCTTGATCGTATGCTTTGGACTTTTTTACTCACATATTTATTTGTATATATCTAATGGCAGGCATTTAGAAAGTTACCATTAGCTCTTTAGTTGACTTCAGGGATTCCAGAGGTGAAGTAGCATCAAAGTGAAAAATAATGTTGAGAAGAAGGCGGTTAAAATGAGTGCTTTAAAGATGAAAAAGAGACAGACACAAAGGTAGAAAAATGGTGAGGTGAGTACTTTGGAAATAGAGGAATATGACAAACAGTGGGGTGATTGTAGTTTAAAGTCAGAAGTCAACTGCCGACTTATAGACTTTCTTGACATTTGAATATACGTTGCTTAGGGTGCATCACGTGAAGACAAGTCTACTACGCACTCATGTGGCATCATTTTAATGTCCTGTTGATTTATTTTAGTTATACTATTTTTTATTCAGACACTGTTCGAACAAGCTACCATGCACGAAGAAATTAAATTTAAACATTATTTTCTAAGTTGCCCAATCGTAATTACTGATATTTTAGATGTATTCAGAAAGGTTATCGCGATTCGCTTTCATGAAGACAGTAATGACAGTCATTGTATGTCACCACGCTGCTATTACAAACGATTTTCCTTCTCAAATAATTCATGCAATGTGCCATAAAGAAATTTGTTGAGGTATATTTATATGAATTTCTCAAAAAAAACTTGTGATGCTCCACAATGAGAATTAAATTAAATTAATGTTACAATATGCACTAATAGATAAAGCGAAATGGCGTTTATTGTCTTTTAAACAATTAGCAAACTAGGAATCTATTTCTTAATACTTCAGTGCCTACTAGCGCAGTAAATACTACGCTATATTGGCCCGTGTAACAATTCAAAAACTACCATGAGTTACCAAACGCTTCAAATAATTTACTATAATCCGTTCAACTGAATTAATGTATTATTCTGGCAGGACAATATGTTGCCCAGTATTAATATTTGCTGATGTGCAAATGTAGCCACTGTCTTCGGATTTAAAGAAAGAAACTATTTTAGATCATAGTATAATTATTAGTTTAAAACAAACAACACCTGCATATATTAAGAAGGTGATTTTGTAAATAATTTGGAAAATAAAGTCAAATATGATTGGAAAAGCAAGTGTGATTTAATTGATTAAAGTTAACATAATGGTAAGAAAGTAGGTGAATTTATTTAAGATCAAATCAATGTATCTTTAATTTATTGGGTCCCCATAAACATAAAGTATAAATAGCGTTAGTGTTGAAAAATGTGTTCCTTATAGTTAAAATCAATTTATCATTTTAGGATGAGACAATATATAAACCAATGAAAGGGTATTTGGATTTGCCAAAATTCGGTTTAATTCCAATCAGGACCTTACCTTACAGTACTCAAGGTTATTGACTGAAATTTAATTATCAAAGACACTGAAAAGTTAATAGAAAGCCATATTAAAAATTGTGTAAGTGCGTTTGAAAGTAAATATTAAACTAGAATTTTGACACTGGATATTCGTAGTTTTTCATAAAATTATCTGAAAAATTTTGTTCTTAAGTTATTCGAATTCATTTTAGTTAAATATTATCGTCTTACAAAATCATAAAAACTTTATATATTTAAAAAAGTAGTTTAAATGGTTATATTTTTGGCTCACTATGGCATATCTCTTTAAGGTGCTTAACCAAAAACATTTGCTCAATCAAATTGATTAAAGAGAGGTTCGATTATATATAAAATAGTAGTGATTTGAAAACAGAATCCTATCATAATTTGGCAAATGCACACGCCATATTGGCACCGTGAAACAATTAAAAAACTGCCATGAGTTATCAAATACTTCATTCAATTGAACTACAACCATAATTCGTTCCAGTAAATAAATATTTTGCTCTGACAGGTCCATATGTTGTCAAGTATACATATTTCCTAATGTGTAAGCTGTATATGTGAATATTGTCTTCAGATTTAAAATAAATGCACCCTTTTAAGATTGTGTTATAATTATTAGCTAAAAACAAATCAGCACTTACACATCTTAAGAAGAGGAATTTAGGAAAATATTTTAGAAAATGAAGTAAAATTTGATGAGAAATGCAAGTGTGCTTTAATTGATTCAAAGTAATTTTATGAATAGAAACTCGATGAATTTTATTTTAGATCAAATCAAAGTATCTTTCAACTATTTGTTTATTTCAAATGGCAGGCTTTATGAAAATTAGCATTAGCCCTTATACCTTGACTTCAGCTTCCCTCATGGGTGGGGGGGGTACATTTATATCAGTTAATTGATAGCAATTCACAGCTGTCTTCTTGTTTCCCAGTATCTCCGAGTTTCCTTCGTTGTCTTTAGGGCTGGATACCGAATCAGGTGGGTATTCTCCATTACCCGTTGTCTTTAGAGCTGGACACCGAATCAGGTGGGTCATCACCATTTCCTCCGCTAGACACCGAATCAGGTGGGTCTTCTCCATTTCCTCCTTTGAACACCGAATCAGGTGGGTCTTCTCCATTTTCTCCTGTAGAGAATCAGATGGGTCTTCTCCATTTCCTCCTGTAGGTTTCACATCAGGTGGGTCTTCTCCATTTCCTCCTGTAGGTTACAGATCAGATGGGTCTTCTCCATTTCCTCATGTAGGTTACATATGGTGGGTCTTCTCCGTTTCCTCCTGTAGGTCACATAGACAGGTGGGACTTCTCCATTTCCTCCTGTAGGTTACATAGAGTACATGTGGGTTGAGTGTATACTCCCAATTTGTGAAGGTGTTCTGTCAAGCAATTTGTATACTCCCAATCTTTGAAGGTGTTTTGCCAGGCAATCCGTCCGGTACGTAGTCTAAATGCAACGGCTTCGATTCTTGTCCAGTCGGGTATGTCGGAGATTACCGCTG
>UZAE01000756.1:0-18726 GCA_900617975.1 Rodentolepis nana | reverse complement strand
TTATCACATGTTATTTTGATAATTACGTAACTCTGCTGTGTGAAGGTTGATATATATTTTTATTATTATATCAAATGGCAGGCGTTTCGATTGTTATCATTAGCTCTTTAGTTGACTTCAGTGTTCACAGAGGGGAAGGAACATCAAAGTGTAAAAAATTCAAGGGGGGGGGGACAGAAGAGTGTATCAAAGATGAAGGTAGATAAGGTGGAAAAAAGGTGGGATGAGTACTGTGAAAGTAGTCGAATATGACATACAGTGGGGTCATGGTAGTTTGAAGTCAACTGCCAGGTAAAAGAATTTTTTTGCCGTATGAGTATGCGTTGCCCAGGGTGCACCACGTGGAGGTAAGTCTCGCGAGCAGCATTTCAGTTAAAAAATTGCATCTATTAAAAACATCTAAAGTTCGAAATTTAGATATTTTTAATTCGAAGATTGTACTTTTTTAGAAAAGAATTCCAATTTGTAAAGAATATTGAGGGAACCTTAAAATCTTTCTGGAGGTCTGAGCTAATTAGTGTTTGAGTTTGAAAATATTACGTTTTTGAAGATCTTAATGATGAAGCAAATGACAGCTATGAGGTATTACATGAAGTTTAAACCATTAGAATATGCAATTATTGAAAAGAATGTTTATAATTCTTATTGAAATAATGTTTACATCGTTCACAAAGAAAGCTAGCTGAAGATTTTAGCCCCTCAGGCATCAAGGGTATTGGATGTAATTGACGTCATTTTGTTCAAAAAACCCTCTTGGGAATCGATTAGAATAAAGCCTAACAATTTCTATAGGGGACGCATTAAATAAATGTCAATTTTTCCTGAACAATGCATTGTCATACGCATTTTGTACTACGGTAATAGTCTATTTCACAAATCAAACTTCAGAAACTAGAGCATAGTTTGCGGAATTTTGTTAGTAGTGCTTTTCCATTTTCAAAGCGAACCTGAGTTCATTTTCCTTTTTTGCTTTTTCAAATGTTCGATATCTCTTGTCCAAATTTACTAATTTGTCAATTTATAATAATTTTTACCTTATGCAATAAAAAAGTTCAAATGAACGTGTCAGAACTGTCAATTTCCTTGATAACAAACACCCCAACAATGGCTGCATGAGATTTTGCACATGGTTCTTTGGTTCCTTAATTATTTTAATGGCGTAGGCAATAGCTAGCTTATAGTTATGGTCTACGATAGCATAGAATGTTTTATTACCAAGGTTGTTATTAGATCTGGCCAACGCCAGGGTGGATAGCGTGTTTCAAATCTTTGTACAAAAATAATTACTGTTAGTGACCTCATGACCTAGAAATTAATGCATGAATGGACTAGCTAAGCAATGTCCATGTGCATACGTCATATTATACCGCAATTTTCAGGTTTAAGTAAGTATTATCTTAACTGTTTCATTTGAAATTAATAGAATATGATTTTGCACCACCATATACCGTAAAATTGTATACTACGAATTTAAAATAGCTTTTACATAAATTAATTATTATAAAGACTCATTTAATAATGTTATAGATTTATTGATGCATTTTTCGCAAGAAGATATAAAAGTAGTTGGCAGTACCTTCCCCAATGTTTTGAATATGGACCACTCAAATAGCTTAAAAAAAGTTAGTGAAGTTCCTTGAATTTATTAATTTAAGCTTAAGATAAGGTAATTGGGCAAGAAATCAGTATTGTTTGCGTAGTTTTGTCTCTTAATTTCTCTCACAAAAAATTCCATCGAATTTCGGAATTTTATGAGGCTCTCTTTTCAATAGGCACACCCAGATCTGTTCATTTATTTTTATTTAATTCTTTAATGAAATTCTATTCGAAGAGCAGCTATCATTTTCTCATTCGGTGTCCCACTATCTAAATTTACCATTTCGACTTGCCTTTCTCTAAAATTTCCGTAAGTGGTTACTAACACTCCTACCCTATTGAACAATGGTTTTTAAGCCTTACTTTTAAATGGGGAATTTAAATTTCAGGCTAAGAAAAGTGAACTCTTAATGTTTTGTGATAAAATTATACTAAACTTGACAGATATAATTGATAAAATAAGAAACTTACATCCTGATTTTGCTCACACTTCTGCAAAAGATGAACGAGAGTAAAAAATATCGAGAAAGGAAGTGGAGGTAGGTCGTGCCACAGCAGAATAGAAATTCACAATGCATTGTCCCTAATTTACTATCTTATAAAAAGGTGGTCTAAGTAAGTCTTAATTAAAGACTAACTTGCAGTTGAAGCAATCAATGTGAAAGGGCATAAAATCTAAAATGAACCAGGTTGAAGTAGAGTACAAAGGATGATGGGAAGCGACGATATTGGCATGATAGCCACAATCCTCTGTCTCAACAGGAGAATAAAGTTGAGAAAATCTCTGCCTATTTCGGGTGCGAACGGACGTGCTTCCAGTTGGGCATGCGAGGTTGCGAATTTATTGCTAATTACTCAGTAACAGTGGGTTTGATGACTTACAGACTAATTGAATTATCACAAGCGCATACCTGCTTAAGTGTTATGACAAATCAAACATAAAGTTCTCTCAGTGGTACTTTCTGGGACTAATCCGAAAAAACAAATCAACTTATCCTATAATTCTTTATGCTTAGGTCAACGGCGTCGAATGGCAAACTTCCATTAGAATGCCAGATTCCAATTCTCGATCATATTCCCCCGACGGAAGCAGTGACTCAGTCAGTATTTCGAACAGAGAGGAAATTGGTGTATCTGAAGAATGCTACGCCTTCACTGGTCTCCAGTTATCTGATGTCACTAATGCTCCTTCATTGTGGGAGGCCCTCGAAACAGTATGCAATTGAAATTTGAGTTTATTTCAATAAAACTTGGTTTAAAGTACTAATATCTCCTATTTTATCAAAAGTTTGATAACTGGTTGATAACTCAAGGACTGTTCTACACAACAAATGGTACCAAAGAGAGTAACTTTGAGTTGGCTGTTGATGGCGGAACAGGTTTAAGGCTCGTATTGCATCAATCACTTGATTATCCCATTGAAAAGACCTTCAGAAGGTTTCCCTACCTCTGTCAATTTATTGACATTAAGAAGGCCTTCATGTTACTATATTGGAGGATCGATTGCCCCTTCACAATGATCGACATGCTACATAGTAGGTTACTTTCATCTTAGTGCCCCATTTTTATGTTCAGGTTTGAATTTGCAGATCCCAGATTATCCACCAAATTTCTCTCCTGAGGCTGCGACTTGGGTTACGTCGAGTGCCAACCAAATGGTGAAAAGTGACGCTATGCCTGCTAGTTGCGATACCTTTGGCCATAAAACAATTTCAGAGTACCCACAGTTTGGCTATTGGCCACTAATGTATTGTCGAACAATGGCAAATCTTTGTGGAAGGATGACTTCTGATGGTATACCTTTTGTAGCTTTAGTATAATTCTTTAACTTACAATTGACGAAATTTTTCTTTTAGGAGCACAGTGGAAATCATTTGAGAAAATTAATCCATTTTGCCAACCTAAATTTGTGTACGTACCCGTTTTTGCATATTTCAAGCTGTCTATCTAACTTCTTTGGGAGGTTCTAGTTGCTAAAAGTGGCCTTTTAAAAGTATTTAGTCAATGCATAAAAATGAATATACTATTTCGTGGTTTTGATGTAAGATAATGACTGGAAGGGTAAATATGAGACAATAACTACCGATTTCTTCAGGTCAAGGAGACTTTCTTGTTGAAAAACACAAAAAGAAACTGAAAATGTGTTGTATTAATAATGACGGCTGATAAGTTATTTAATCATGGAAGTGATAAAAACTGAACAATAATAAGGTAGAAGCATTATCGATTGTCGGAAATTTTTATTTGCCGTTGAATTGTTTATATCTTGAAGACACAAGAAAAACCTGGAGGGGTGAATACTTCGACTGATAAATCAAGGCAACTTAAAGAAGAACTAGCATAACTTAATAAGCAAGAGAGATAATGAGAGCATTCACAAAGTCATGGATAATCTAGAACAGTTGAGATACTGAGGAAATTTCTGACCAGCCTGTCGTGTCCAAATCGGTCAAAATTATTGCCTCCTCAAGTAGTAGACTGTTAGTCAAGTATGAAGAAAGTTAAGCTTTCTTCGTGTTCGACGCAAATATAGGTGAAATTATTGATAGTGATTAAAGTATCATACCAAGGCATACCCAGTTAGAGGAAGGCAAGTCGCATTTGATAAGTCTGAAGAGTAAAGGAGGTGGGAAATTCATTTTCCTCACCTTGGGCTGGATTCATGATTCCAACCATCTACACAAAATGAGCGCTATAGAGTGTCTTCTTCAATAATTCTGACCATTAAAATAAGAAAATGATCTTATGTATTTATATATTTTTTGCGTATGAACAGCCGAAGTAGCGACAATGTCCCCGACGATGTTGTAGTTCGAGCTCGCGGTTTACCCTGGCAAGCAACCAACATTGAAGTAAAGCATTTTTTTCGTGGTCTCAACATTGCTCCAGGAGGAATAGCTCTAGTTCTGAGTAAGGCGGGTCGACGAAATGGCGAAGCAGTCATCCGCTTCACTACTCGAGAACAGCGTGATCTAGCGCTGAAGAAGCACAAACATCACATGAACCAACGCTACATCGAAATTTACGCTGCGAATTCAGTTGAATTCATTGCAGTGGCTGGAGGTAAACTTGATTTCTATTATTCTCCTCGTGTTTTTCATAAACATTTTAAAAAATATTTACCTTAGCCTGAAAGTGCTGTCAATCTGCGCAAGCAAATATTAAAAGTGTAAGAGAAACAAATAAATGATTTTGTCTATAAGTTTAGAAAATCGCTTTAAATTAATGAATGAATTGATTGAATATTATTTATTTGATATCGTTAAAATTGAAAAATTTTGAATCAAGATAAGGCAATGAAGGAAGCAAATTCGTATTTATGTAGAAAATGTCATGAGCATAGGAAAAGGCTGAGCTCAGAACCAGTCAGCGATTGTCCTTGGAAGTGGACTGAAGAATAGTAATGCAAGCTAGTATCATCTTGTCAAGCCTGTTCTGACTACTAACTCCGTTAATATAAACATTGTCAATAATGGCATCAATACACAATCCTTTAAACTTTTCTAATTTTGAAGTCAGAAACGGTTGAACTAGATGAAATTTGAAAAAATTAACTTTTCGTCCTTAAAACCATCTACCTTTGGCTACTTTCATCTTCGTGCTCTACAAAGCTGAACTTCAATCGATAACTAAAATACTTAAAGAAATTAAATTTTGATGGTAAATGGACTCCAGCTATCTGTGAGTCGCAAAATACCCTATTTACCTTTCTTAAGCCAATTTATACGTTGTATATAACAAGTGGTGTAACCCCAGTTCAACTAGTTCTTTTAAAGTGACCTTTAGAACGGATGCACCTAGTTCAGGTGAATAAAGGTATTCGAGTCCATAAAGCCTTAGTGATAAAAGTGAAAATGAGGAAATTTTTCATAAATATCGCTTTAGGACTAAATCAGAGCTCTAAATATTTACTAAATTGAGAAATAGCAATTATAAAAGCTCGTATGAATTTTGGAGGAATGGATATAGTACTTATTCGGACTTGGTAGACAGCATTATATATATAATGTTAAGTACTGCTTGTTACTAACTGAGGATACCGTTAAATTTTAAGTTATTGCATTATCATAGAGTAGTCGACTTTTATTAATGCAAATGAAATGGATTGGGTTGATACCTGCGATGCACCTTTTAGGTGAGACTCAAGAGGCGGAGGCTTATTTGAGCAAATTTACTTCGTCATCTCAATCGCTTATCCGAATGAGAGGACTGCCTTACACCGTTTCGGCGGAAGAGATCGTAAGTTCAAATACACACACATGATCTCTACTATACCTTGCATTCTATCTAACTTTTCCTCTACGCCTGAAACATTCTTTTGAAAATGTTACATGACGTTGCATTGTGTGAGATAAACAATGGAAAATTGATTCAAACATGTTACTTGTGCGTTTTTTAAGTAAATTGGGGGGAAAATTTTGCCATTTGGTAGTGGTATTCAGTCCCCATCCATCAAGGTAGCATAAAATACGCTGTTTTTTACAAACAAGCTAATCTATGTTAGCTATGGAGACACAATCTCCTAAATAATCACAATGAAATATTTTTCATTGATCAGATTTTATCAAATTATTGTGATTGTCTTAAGAGTCACTTTGAAAATTTTAAATCTATTACAAAGGAACAAAGTGACAGGTAAATATTACTGTTTAATTAGAATAAATGTTAGATTGGTAAGAGGTGCCTTTTCGAAGGGGTATGTAATATGCTGAAGAGGTTAAAAAGATTCAGCTAGATGTGATTAGAGGTTATTTTCAATCACCGATTATTTACAATTTTCTATCCAAGGCATAACGTCGAAGGTATTTGGGAGAAGACTCTCAAGGGTATGTTCTGGTAAAGGTTTTCATTTGTTTTTCTTTGCTTCTACGAGCATAGGGAAATAGTCATTGGAGTGCAAAGTAACAAGTCAATTCCATATTCTTGCCAATGCATCTTAAAGTAGGATGAAAAA
The DNA here is from genome assembly GCA_900617975.1 of Rodentolepis nana. Lineage (NCBI taxonomy): Eukaryota > Metazoa > Platyhelminthes > Cestoda > Cyclophyllidea > Hymenolepididae > Rodentolepis > Rodentolepis nana. Next base: position 12,176 of record UZAE01000756.1, on the reverse strand, counting down.
TAGAATTTGATTATTACTTATCAATTATATACTATACCAATAAATTCATGCGTATCTGGTTACTGGTACGATTTCTGAACTCTCCTGGGAACGGAATTTTGATTAGATAACGTTTCATTTTCTACATAACTTGGTCTTTTTATTACTTCTTTTCCTCTTTAAAGATCGAATTTTTCGCCAAAACGGGCTGTCAGGTACAGTTTGATAGGGCGGGAATCTTGTTTGTCAACCGAAAAGATGGTCGGGCTACTGGAGATGCCTTCGTCATGTTCGCTACTGACGCAAAGGCAGAAAAAGCTCTTCAAAACCATCGCCAACATATTGGAAATCGATACATTGAATTATTTAGATCCACGCCAGCGGAAGTTAATCAGGTAACCTTAATTGTGGACTTGATTCTGCACATGACTGTCCGTTACTATTTGGTTTCCATAATTAAGTTATTGTATCGCTGAGGAGCTCATAAGGCGGTACAATACGCCTAAATCGAAATAGTTTGAAGTAGATTAACACAATTTGACCCTGAAATTTTAAATCTCAATCCCTTAAAATCTATGCTTGGAATGCCTTGAGAGGCTACTTGCAATTCCTCCCACTCTGCCTTTGACCAGCGAATCAGGAGCTGAAACTTTCCTTGATGTGACGGCGAACTACGTCAATTTGATAACATCATAGGGCTTAATATAAATTGCCTATTGGTCACCACTCAAGTCAATCAAGGCAGAAGTTTACATTAATTGGTGCGGAAGGGAAAGCTCATTGGATAATTTGTTACTTATTAGAAAATATTTTAAAGCAAATCTCCAAACAAATCGACTTTAGAATGCCTATTCTTCTCCAGCTAACCTTGGAAGAGAAAATGACCTTAAAATTTCTTCTTTTCCAGTTGTTGGCTCATACTAACCATCGCACTACTTAGCTTTGCCCTAGGCGTTCTTTATTCACTCATCCCACAATCATGTCACCTTTTGACAATTCTCGGGTTTGTGGTCTTGGAAAGGGGAGCTCGTTATTGTTTTGACAATAATTTCATGCCAAATTAGCAGCCATTAGTATTGCCCTGCTCATAGAAGATGGCTAGGCCATTATGACGTGTTTACGCAAGACACTCAAGCGCTTTACCAATTGACCAACTGTTAGGAGCATGACGAAGGCGTGCATGATGTGGAAGGGGGGGGGGAGAGGAAGCTCTATACGCGGTAAACCAATGGGTGAATGGAACTCAGATTCATGCAACGCAAGTTCCGACACGCGTGGACGATCGGGTGCTCACACAACTACCACATACCCCAGTCTGATTCATTCGTTCGTGACCTGCTAATTAGAGCGAAATAGAGAAAAAGGTGAATTTAAGCTACTGACCGTATTACACCAGAGGCACTGGAAGTCGCCTAAGCTAGTATCCTCGGCAACATGCAGAATAAAATCAGCATATAACAAACGAATGGAAGCCTGGAGATGACCCTTTCGACGGAAGTAGTTATTGCTTTATAACAGCTGTACTTTGCAACCATTGAGCACTTTTTATACTTATTGGTAAACGTTGGAATATTTCTTACTCCGCTAAGCCCATATAGCCTTCGGTATTGCCACCAAGGTTTTCCTTAACGAATTTCTGCTTGTACCACTCACTCAATTCACTGAAGCCATATAGATCGATCAATAGTTAGTAAAACGTACATAAAGAGAAGAGGTGATCAATTAGTGCATAAAATCGGAATTGGAGAGCGGGCATCCAGATATGCACCGCAATTATACACTCATTAAGCACTGGCTACTTAGTGTCATACCTGCATCAGTCAGTGGGATAGAGCGGTAGTAGAGCCCTTACAATAGTAACCTTTCGATTTGTCAAATTTGGGAATATTTTTGATCCTGGATGATTGAAATATTTCATTTTTTATATCAAATGGCAGGCGTCTTGATGGTTATCACTAGCCTTTTAGTTGACTTCAGGCTTCACAGTGAGGAAGGTACATCAAATTGGAAAAAAGTCGAGAGGGGGGGGGTATAAAAGAGTGTTTCAAAGATGTAAAAGAGACAGACACAAAGGTAGGAAAAAAAAGGTGATTTGAGTACTATGGAAGTAGTCGATTAAGACACAGTGAGGTGATGGTAGTTTGAAGTGAGAAATCAACTGCCAGTTAATAGACTTTTTTACCGTGTGAGTATACGTTACCCAGGGTACATCACATGGAGGTAAGTCTATCGCACACCCCTGATTGAAATATTGTTCATTTAATAAAATGAAAATCTGATATTAACGATTATTACAAGTCAAATCTGATAGGTATTTCTGACTCAAATGCCACTGCGGCGTTTGATTCCTATTCAGTAGAATTAAATTGCCCCAGGGTGTGCGGTTTCCAACCCTCCCCCCTGGTTAGTGCGCTTATCTAACACTGGCCATTAGGGGAGTTGTTAGGTGATGCCAAGTAGAAGATAACATGGGCTGCACTGGCGAGCTAATCATCTTGTACCACCCCTATTGTTGACCAGAATTAACAACTTCCTAAGTGACCCATGCATTGCTCTGATTTGGCAGACGATTACGTTGACAACTGTTTCAACAGCTCATTTATAACAATATATTCCTTAACGTAAAAAGGTAGGAGAAAGTTGCAGTTAGTAAACGAGGGCACTGCCTTCGACTCTAGTAACCTCAGAATCATTTTTGGACATTTAATATTCGTATTATTCGGTTTGATTTCCTTTCATTTCACATATACTGTTTTTTAAAACTTATTAACTTAAATGACTTCGAGCTGAATGCATTACAATTGGAAATATGAAATTTGCTTTGTAAACATACTTCTGAGTATTTTTCAAGCATTGTAAACTTTCTTCCGATACTTCAACACTCGAAACTGCTCAAAGAAACTATGAGAAAGAGCTGCAATTGAAAATGTTGTCGTTAAGCTTCCAACTCTTGACAATCAGTGCCAATTTTCCTTTGCCTTAATAAGATAGTAATTTAGAATCCAATCGAATGTCTCAATCGAGAAGTTAGAATGTCATAGAGTCCACCTGTGTGATGCGGTTTGGCGCTACTAAGAAAGCCCTATTCTGCTTCCTTGAGTCAATTTTGACGTTCTCTTGAATGTGTGCTATGAGTTAGAATATTGAACTTTAAATGATGATAGGTTAGGCTTAATCTGAATTTCTCATCCCTTGATAATAATTTTAAATTAAATAACCTAATAAAGTGTAATTTAGATTATCCCAACCTATCTGAGTATTGCATTTTATTAGAGTGAATTTCTATATTACAAGAATGAATTTTGGAAAATTCTATCATCCGGTGAATTATTCCTTTCATTCCACAGGTTATGAATGCTGTACTAAAGCAGTCAATCGACATTCTACCATCACTCTGGCCAACGAATTTTGATGCTGATAAATACCTTTCACATTCCGGTCCACTGTTAAACCTTCAAAATCCAACTATGTTCTCCAACTCTTCTAAAGGTGGCCTGCTTATTCCCAACCCGAATTTCACCCTGCCGATTATGAATGTGCCACCCATGACTTTGGCGGTAACTAACACTTTGAGCAACCCCCTTCGTGGATCCCCACCGAACCCACCCTTACTCTCAAGTGGACATTTGTTGCGCATAAAGGGCATGCCACCAGGAACCACTGTGAATGATATTCTCCACTTCCTTGGATCTTATTGGCCGGCTGTGGCATTGCATGGCATTCACTTAATCTACACTGCTACGGTATGGGAGTGCTATTTACAGCATAAACCGAATATATCTCATTACCTTGTTGCATTTTATCTTTAATTTTGTACATATTATGTTTAAATTTTAAAATAGCTGCAGTTAAGGCGATTAATGGCGTTTGGATACGTAAATATAATTGTAAATGATTTGGGCAAATGCATATGTGGAAATTAATTCCATTTTAATAATTGGCGGTTAGAGATAAACTCATAAATTACGGTTTTGCAAACGCAGGATGGTAAGTTGGTAAATTACAAACCTTCTTCGGAATCTTAACTGCTCATACAGGAATAAAATCTCATCTCGATGGCATGAAGGTGGTATTTATCGACAATATCATGAAAAGATTATCAAGAGAGCATCCTTAAGCTGAAACTGTTTTATTTGCAAGTTTTAAGTGATTTAAAACATCCGGAAAAATCATAAATGATCATAAAACGGAGGAAAAGAGGTAGTTACCAAGACCGCTTATTGCTTAGAGTCGGATTGTAAGAGTGACAATCGGAAACAGAGAAGTAAGTAAGAAGAAATTTAGAATCACAAATCAAGTTGCCAACTCACTTTGGTCTTATTCGATTTCCGCCACAAATAACTAAATGAGAGTACACCTTATGATTGTGTTCACCTACGTCATATTTGTTCTATTAATCTATGTCTACTTTGGTGGCACTTCGTATTTGCAAAAACTGCGTTCCTTCTCTCATCCTAACATTCAACCGTTTAAATCATCCACTGCACATTCCAATCAAAGTAGATGCACGGCTGAATTGGGCAACTTTCACTTTTTAAGGCAAAAATAGTACCCATTGGCCAACTCGAATCCAGGTCTGTTTCACCTTATGCCACTTATGTATAAACAGTTAACAATTAAAGTGCCATCAAGCGGGTAGCTGCATCACCGCACTTTTTTTCTGTTTCGTTTTTAGCCATTCATGGCTGCTTTTCATGCCGTATCTTGTCTTTACTCACTATTCCAATTAGCGAATATGTTCTAGACCACTTTTTTGTCAAAAATGTGCATCAAAGGTATAATTTACCCAGAAGGTTGAAGGGCAAGCTGCTTAGCAGAATTGAATGCGAAATTATAATATTTTATTCTTTGAGCCTCATTGTCAGAATGACCTTCATGTGTAATAAAAATGTGACTTTCCCAATGGGTGCTGGCCTTCAAGAGTGAGGATTTACATTCGAGGGCATTTAATTGAATTCCTTTTACGCTACTAGCTTGAAATACTTCCAGAGCAGGTGCAGCTAGTATAATCTAGTCAACACTTATCAGCCCATTTATTTACAATTATTTGTTTTAATCACTCTAGGTGTTCGCTAAAAACGCAACGAGACATGACGGCTTGCACGCGATTGATTTCCCTTTCCAATAAGTGCCGCGTTTGTCCATCTATAAAACTATGCGGCATATAAAATGTCATCTTTAGTATCTTGAGAGAGAGGCTGTAATTCACACAATGGGAAACGCATTGGCTAATCAAATGTGAAACTTAAGGCTAATTTTGATATCTTACTAACACAATGTTACATTAGTATGCGTTCTGTTATTTAGGGAGAAGCGTCCGGTGAAGCCTTTGTACGTTTCATCTCCCAGCAGGTAGTTCAAATGGTTCTGGCGGAGAGGCAAGGTCAGCCGATAACAAATGCAGCAACAGGTGTCCAGGCAAATGTTCAACTCTCTCCGGCAACTCTAGCAGATTTGGTGGACTTCATCAGCATTCCTGGATCGCAGTCGAGCATCAATTGGAGTAACGTCGGAACGGCCAATGCCGCCGCCGCCGTGGCTGCCTTTGGCGCCCAATTGAATCCGTATCCACACCTCTTTGCTGCTGCCGGCTCGGGTGCTGCCTCATCGCTTCATACCCATCTGTTCATGCAGCTGCGTGCAGTGGCGCCTTTTGTCACCAACGCTACACCTTCATCGGTGTTACCTACACCAGCGGAGGGTCTTACATTCACAGCCGCTCAATCACCACCTTCAGTAAAATCGGATGCGGATATTCTCTGTCAGGCCACCATTCGCACTGGTAACTTCATGTGACTATTACAATTACAAAATCTGTTTACTTACAAAAACATATGAAAACTGACAACTTTTAAACTTAACGTAGGCTGGAACTTGTACTACAAGATGAGCTCACATGCAGCGCGGTATGCGACGTATTCGTCTGGGTTCTTCGAGGTTTACTGATTAGTTCCTCGGTGTCTGATAAGTGTGTGAGATGGCCCACCACACTTGTCAAGTCTGACTAATAAGGAATGGAGGAATTCTAATTTCTCATTAAGAGTGGGTCCGAAATATCACCAGGTTGTCTTTGACAGGTTTTAAAATACACTCTGCTAAATGGTTTCAGTGCCCAATAAATAGAATTTGGATGTAGATTTACGCTAGCATACCGAATCATCCATTTGATCATTGCTAAAATTTTTCAACCCCTAGGCTATTGTCCCTTTATTATTCATCTTATTTTAATTATAAAAAAGGTTTTTCTTAACTCACTTTTTGAATGAACCATGAAGAACCATCTCGAGCAATGTGATCAACACTTTGAGCTGAGGAGCTGATAAGTTGCACACCTATTGAGCTCTCATTGTCACTATCCATTCATATGAAACTCGTGGTCAAGACGTTAAGTTTATGCAAATCAATATAGTTGCCTACGTGGGAAATCAGTGTTATCGAAATGTGTTTCAAATGGCAGGCGTTATGATAGGTATCATCAGCCCTTTAGTTCACTTCGGGCTTCACAGAAAGGAAGATGAACATCAAAGTGGCAAAATGTTGAGAGGGGACAGAATAATGATTCACAGACGTAAGAGACAGACAGACACAAAGGTAGAAAAAGGTGAGGTGAGTACTGTGTATTATTTGAATATGAAATGCAGCAGGGTCTTGGTAGTCTGAAGTCAGGAGTCAACTGCCGAATAATAGACTTTTTTGCGTATGAGTATACGTTGCCCAGGGTGCACCACGTGGAGGTAAGTCTATCACACACCCCGTGTTCTCGAAATCGATGTCAATCAGTATACACGCTGGTTGGGTTTGGCTGATAATGAGAATGATAAAGTACGGTTTCTCGAGCTGAATGTTGAAGTACGCATTTCAAGATGGGCTTGATCCATATATTCTATAATCGACTAAAGTGAATGTGTTATCCATTTCAAAGTATCACGAGAGATTTGGGCTAACCTCACTTTAAAAATGCCATTAAGATATAAACTATTTCGGATTTGTGAACCGGGCAAGACTAGTTCTTTTCAGGAAACATTAATAGCTGTTTATCGAATGGTTTCGAGTTAATTTTGATAAATTCTATGCTGATATATGGTTTTATTTGTAGGATCATCAACGTAATGCCAATGACACATCAACATGCAAATTGAGAACTGTGATCATTCAATTTATTCAACTATTTGCCATCTTATAATCAATTCCGAGCACTTCATCTTCTTCTCAAGTAAAATCACCTATGATCTTTCCTTTTTGTTTTTTTCAATAAAATTAATAGGAAAATCCAAATTTGCAATTTTCTCAGCATGTAATAATAAATTAGTTAAGTAGGTGAAATGATTAAATATTTTTCAAATTGTGATTATTATCAAAATAGAGAAATAATAAGCCAAGTAATAGGTAGACCATTACAGCTTACAAATTGCCTCTTCATCATTGTTGACGTCATTGACTTAAAATCAAAAAATCAATTTCCTAAGGATTGCTTAACACAAAGGCACGTGGAAGCCTTAGGAGACATCATACTTGATGCTTATAAGACAACGGAAAACATTAGCTTTGGGCCGTCGCCCTTATTCCCTCGTGACAAGCATTCCTTCGCTAGACCTCAAGATCACCCTTCTTTATTGTCTATATCGTGGATGTACGTTGTAAGTCGAGATAAGATTATCTTCAGTGTTGGGGTGTTTTATCCTTCAAAAGTTAATTAATTAATTAATTGATGTACTGTTCAATGACCATCATTTCCTTAATTAATAAGCTGATCTTGAGTAGGTGAGTACTCACTTTCGATTTCCCTCCTTGTTACGTTGCTTAACAATACCCAATTGGTTCCAGTATCACAGGGCTAGGAGTACGGCCAATTGAACATTTCAAAATTTCTGTTCACTGAGTCTATCATATGAACTATCTTGCTACATGAGTAAGGAAGATGTGGGAGTGTAAAGAGGATCATTAGTTGTTCTACTGTCAAGATGTGTGTTTGGTTAAAATAGTATTTATTTATCTATATCAAAGGGCAGGCGTTTTGATAGTTATCATTAGCCCTTTAGTTGACTTCAGGCTTCATAGAGGAGAGGAACATCAAACTGAAAAAAAGTCGAGAGTGGGGGGGGAGGAACAGAAGAGTGTTTCAAAGGTGTAGAAGAGATAGGCACAAAGGTAGAGGAAAAAGTTAAAATGAATACTGTGAAAGTGGCCAAAATATGACATACAGTGGGGTCATGGTAGTTTGAAGTTAGAAGTCAACTGTCGGTTAATAGAATCTTTTGCCTTACGAGTATACGTTGCCCAGGGTGCACCACGAAGAGGTAAGTCTATCGTACACCCCTGGTTAAAATAGTAAATTCATCGAGTCGTAATAGTTTAACTTTCTAAAATTCAAACTTGCGATCGTTAGTTGGAGGGGTGGTTTGACATTTTAGTGTAGACTTATCATGCCTTATACGTTGACTCTACTCGAGCATCTTTGTGGCGCGAACTGTAGTGCTTAATCATATCATAATTCGGAATTCCACCTAAATAGCATTCAATTACAAACAAAGATTTATCTGGGAATGAGCCATCCACATCACGCAAGAGGCGAATTCTACATTTTATGATAAAAAAATGGCAAATAAATAATTCGTGAATTCAAATTACTTTAGATTCACGTCAACTTGACTCAAAGGTTCGTCCATTACCAAGCACGTTCTTATTTTCAGGATTAATTCTATGTGAAAGGAATCGGGTTAATTTCCCTTTGTAATATTGTTGAATCAGGAAAAAGGAGGCCGGTGGACACGTTAGTTATGAACTGCGCCAGTAAATATAAGAAGAGACTGGACTGTCGTATGAACTTGTGCGTGTGCAAATTACTAGAAAGCCTTCAGACCACACCTGTACGACGCATTCGAGGCGCGTATACGCAATCGGAGCAGGAATGAGAGCAGTGGAGGGGGAGGGGGGCTCCGCAGTGCGAACGGGTCAAAAAAACTGGCGACCCGTCTCAAGCATTTAATTGGGTTCCTCTCTTTCGGATTTTCGAATGAAACCTCAATGACTAGAGTTGCAAATTAAAAGGATATTCTGGTATATGCTGGAGTTTGCAGAATATGTAGCATTTCTAGATGGTATCTCTCATTACGCTATTTAGAAAAGACGCAATGAATGGTGGATTTATGATAAATAACCATTAAAAACACTCAATAAATCAATTTTCATAAGAGGAGGTTTGGTAAATGTGTTCACTTAGTCAAGTCTTGTTCTCCAAGGAGAGAAATTCGAATTAAATCCACCTGGTAGTATCACGTCTTTGTGGATATCTTCGATAGTGTTAATGGCTTCAGTGGGAGATCGGTCATCTTTAAGCCAACCATTCGAATGAGGAGTTGATTCAAAATTTCTCGACTGATTTATCTGCAAACCGGGGTGGTAGGGATCTTGAGTTTCGTTAAGGAGATTTGATAGAAAACTAATATATCTAAAATGAAGAAAAACCTTTTTGTCACATAGTTAAAATGGCCAAATAAAATCTGGTTTCATTCGATTTTATTAAGTATTTACTTGTCCAATTTGCACTTTGCTTTCTGGCTAAATATTCTCAATCTGAGGATAGTTTTGGGGAAAAATTCGTGAATATATGAACGGGCTCGCTTAGGAAAAGTTGAGTTTCACTATTAGTGTATAAAGAATGCTCACCTTTCTTTTAGATTAAAAATTAAGTAAATGCCATTTCCTTCATTTTCATCCATACTTTAAACCTTCCTTGTCTTTGGACTTACTATTTTAATTCTGAATACTTTAAGTTGTTTGGCGTTTACTCCAACTGCCTGAAGCCCCTTGTGTTCCGCGCTGCATCACCTGCGATATCCGGTTCCAAAGTCTGGAGGCCTTGCAAGCAGGTATCTGAGCATGCTTCATCTTTCACTGTCAGAATAACTTACTCAACTATTCATCTACTGTACTATTGATATATATATATATATATATATATGGAACTTTGCAGAGATAAGACTGGACCGAATCAAAAGAAATTAAAATCACCACTTTAAAGGAATTTAACAAACATGTAAATAGATCGTTACAGCTGGAGATATATCTTGTGGGATTTAAGACTTACTGAGTAGCTAGACGAAGAGTCTGAATTTTGCTCAGTTTGTCTGAGGGAAGAGTGGGAATAATATGTCGGAGATCGGCGAAGGCCCTATTCAGCGATTGAGTTCGTTGGCGTTCCCGAATATTCGCGAGAAATCTCTGAGTCACGGTTTCGTCATGTTTCACCCTCATTTTCGATGACTTGGATGTTCGATTTGAAATGGTACCTTCATTTGATATCCTACCTAAGTTGTAGATATTTATTCATTTTTATTCCTTTTTACACACAGACACCATAATAAGTTTAAAATCTTCAATAAGTATATAGATATTGTTAAAATAGTATGAAAGATTTAAACCTTACGATCCTTTAGTTCTAAGAACAAATATTCATTGTTGTTTAATCCAATACATTTTAACTTTTCCTTACTTTAATGAAATTACCTTCTGAATGTCCAATGGGAAACAGGTATGAAATATAACGTTCCTCAGGTTTCTTGTAAATTTGGGGTAAATATCTTGGAGCCTCATCACTTCTAGCCCAGTCCTCGTCAGTACTGTCCGGTAATGTGCTTCGGAGATAATCGTAATACATCGGTGCAATTTTTCGAATGTCTACCACTGTCCATGATGGAAGCCTACACCACAATTGTCGCGTTCTGATTGGCTAATTTTGCAGAAGTGCGAAAAACAGAGCAATTCATATCGCAGCTAAAATACCAATTCTTGTTGAAAATGATCCGGTACGATTTACATTTACGTGTTAAATATAAACCGTGATTTTTTCGAAACTCAAGCAGAGTACTTTTTGCCAGCAACAAATAGATTAGATCATTTTTTGAAATATTCGAGTGTCACTGGTAATTAGGCGTTCACTAAAGATAGTGGTTGGAGATGGAGAAGGTTGCTTGCTTACTCTACCCAGAGATATGGCCTTGCGAAATATCCTTGGTATATGTGTTTATATAATTTTAAAGTGAAAACTTGAAGCTAAGCTGCTTTTTTAAATAGAGGAGAGGAAATTGAAAATTTGTCAACTCGGCATTATCTTTTTTGTTTCTTATTCATTTAAAGGGAATCTGCATTGCACTTGCAGACTTCGATTCGTTACTTCTAGTTGTATGTGTATAGCATTTACAAGTTTCATTTAACTTGATGCCAAAGTGCCAAGGAGTGCTTAGTTATTGCAATTCATATAGTGCAGAGACTAGCCAAGTGAAAGTAAAAGAGCTCTCCAGTTGCGGGTTTTCAGCCCATTTTATTATTATCCCACACAGTAATGCGAAGAAATTGCCATTTGTAATTGTTGGAAACACTTGAAAGCAGTTGATAAAAATGCGAATAAATGACAAGGGGGTGGATCGAAGAGCAGCTGAGAACACCAACACGGCATCAAAGGGTTTTTCTCCATTTTGATTTTGGATTCGGGTTGAAAGGTATTTAGTAAATGGGCAACTCACTTTCCGAAATTCAAATTTTGTGTTTCGTACTCTCTGAATTGCAGCAATACCCAGTGTTTATTGCCATCCTATTATCAAAATAGGGTTGGGCATGAAGTTTATATCCACTCTCACACACCCCCCCCCCGGGAATGAGTCAGACATATGTTTCAAGTTAATAGAGCTATTAAATCTGCATCCTCTCAAGATAACCCCCCTCCCCTTTAAGACAATGAAACTTTAACCCTGAAATAGCTTACGTTTCTGTCACCATGTTTTTTTCAAGAGAAGGAGCATATGAAATTTGGTAATTGGTCAAATTATTTAGGCACTTCTATGGATTGCAGAGATTTAATTGCTTTAATGTGGGGTGTGCGATAGACTAACCTCCACGTGGTGCACCCTGGGCAACGTATATTCATACGGCAAAAAAGTCTAATAACTGGCAATTGACTTCCCACTTCAAACTACCACCGCCTCACTCTATGCCATATTCGACTATTTCCACAGTACTCACCTCACCTTTTTCTGCCTTTGTGTTTGTCTCTTACATCTTTGAAACACTCTTCTGCCCCCTCTCGACTTTTTTCAATTTGATGTTCCTCTCCCTCTGTGAAGCCTGAAGTCAACTAAAGGGCTAATGATAACCATCAAGATGCCTGCCATTTGATATAAATAAATAAATAAATTGCTTTA
>UZAE01000755.1:0-18744 GCA_900617975.1 Rodentolepis nana | reverse complement strand
CTCGAAAGTAAAAAAATGGTGATATTATTAATGCAATGTTTAATCGAGACCTCTGCTGGAATCCCAGAGAAAGACTCGACAACATTAATCTGCAAACCGGCTTCTCATTCTTGAAATTCAAACAAAAGCGGGGCAAAAATCCACTTAAGTTAATGTTAAAAAGTGGGTAGGGTGCGCAATAGACTTACCCCCATGTGGTGCACCCTGGGCAACGTATACTCGTACGGCGAAAAAGTCTATTAACTGGCAGTTGACTTCTCACTTCAAACTACCATGATCCCACTGTATGTCATATTCGACTACTTCCACAGTACTCACATCATCTCTTTTCTACCTTTCTACCTTCGTCTTTGAAACACCCTTCTGTTCCTTCCCCACCCCCTCTCGACTTTCTTTCACTTTGATGTTCTATCCCCTCTGTGAAGCCTGAAGTCAACTGAAGGGCTGATGATAGCCATCAAAGCGCCTGCCATTTGATATAAATAAATGTTAAAAAGGGAATTGAGTAAATAGTACTAACCACTACTAGAGCACCCTTGAGGTATGAGCATGCAAAGGAGAAATTGGCCACGCAAGCACTCATCTAATGCCTTGGGCTCTTAGATGCGTACTTTCATGCAATTAATCTGAACGATGGGTGATGAAAATATCTTCAGAGAGCGGGCACTTCAGAACTAAGCGATATTTTATTAGTGAAAGCTCGAAAAAACGTCAACTAAAAGGTAGACTTTTCTCTTGAAGCTTTCCTTTTCTCAGCATGCTAGAAGTTGTGAGCTACACTCTTTTGCCCACTCTTATATTTGGTAAAACCAGAGGTGTGCGATAGACTTACCTTCACGTGGTGCACCCTGGGCAACGTATACTCATACGGGAAAAAAGTTTATTGACTGGCAGTTGACTTCTCACTTCAAACAACCCTCACCACATTATATGTCATATTCGTCGACTTTCACAATACTCACCTGACCTTTTTCTACCTTCGTCTTTGAAACACTCTTCTGTCACCCCCTCTCACCTTTTTTCACTTTGATGTTTCCTCTCCGCTGTGAAGCCTGAAGTCAACTAAAGGGCTAATGATAATAATCAAAACGTCTGCCATTTAATATAAATAAATATTTGGTAAAACCTTTAAACAAGTGGACTATTTAATTTTTAATTATCGAAATTCATAATCTATTTGTGCTCCTGATATAGGACTTGCCTAATTAGTAATAGAGCAGAGATTATTGGATCAGTCATTCCAAGGCATAAAAGTGATGTGTCAAACAACAGACCAGTCGATGAAGGGTTGTTGACCTCGTCATATCGTGGCACTGGCGATGGCGTGTAATTACCTTTCAGGTACACGGTAGAGTATCATTTCACCTCTCCTTTCATAATTGATTTAGATTTTCTCTCAATAAGCAACCACATTCGTGTATGTACTTGCATATTGACTTATCTAGATTAGATGAATATGCTTGAAGGCGATCGCCAAAAAACTCATAACTTTTTATTTATTTGTGAAGTGTTATATTCAAAGAATGAATGCGCGATATGCGTACCTCCATGTAGTGCACCCTGGGCAACGCATACTCCATACGGTAAAAAGGCTGCCAATGCACACAAGATTGGCAGAATAGCGGTTGCTATATAAGAAATTCAGGAAACAAAATTCTTTATGATTATCAGACCCATTGTTAGGAAGAAATTAGGTCCTATGAATATTAAGGAGAAGATCTGTTTAAGACTCGATTAGATAAGCAAACAGTACTCTAAAAAGCAACTCGTATTTTTCCTATCTTCTACTCCAAGTCTTCAAAAGGTAAGAACGCTTATACCGTTAAGTAGTGGCATCCAGTATAGGATTTTATAATACCGGTGAATTGGAGGAGTACTAGAAAATGAGTTTCCTACCATTGTGCCACTAAGATAGCTTCGTTGGAACTAAGAAGAGCGGTATAAAACACTTCCCCAATAAGCCGAAATTCAAGGTTTTAATGGCATTTTCAATGATACAATAAAGCCGCTCAAAATTCGTTCTTTCAGAGGGTACTTAAAATATCTTGCCACACATCATTACCACCTATTTTGCAAACCCTCAGACCTAACTTAACGAGAGAAACAAAACCTCACCCTTAAGTGATTTAAAATCCTCCGAAAATTTCTTAACGCAAAATACATGACACATTCCCAATTTTGTTTACCGTGTCTTCTTCGTCTTTCGCCTCCCTTCTTTCAAGTAGCGACATCACTAACCCACGAGTTTTATGGGCTTTCAAACTAACAAACGAACAAAACACGAGGGATTAGTGAGTGTAAAAAGCCGAAAAAAAGTGTCAGGCTTTCTCTCCAATATTCATGAATTTGTGTGTGTGCGTTTGTGCGTTTTAGCACGCCCGTTGCGAAAAAAACAATCAAATTTAAACACACTTCGAGAGTTAAAAACACAAAACATAATTCTACTCCCAAAGGGAAAAATCACTTATTTTTTGAAATAACCAATTTTACATATTAAAATTATTTGCGCAGATTATTTACTCCGAATGACCGCCATTACGCAAATAAATTTATCGATTTTTACAATTTCGGAATAGGAGAGGATAATTTTTCGGTTATAATGATGGTATATTAAATAGAATGCAAAGAAAAGAGACAAAGCTCGTACTTCGACTTGAAGCAGTAGTTGAAAGTCCTATTTGCAAAAAAGAACTTGTTTTAGGAATTTTTATCCAATTTTTTTATTCTAATTTGATTATCAAGAAACTCAGTGGAGAAATTAAGAAAAGCTATGTTAGTGATATAGGAGTAGGACAGGAATCTGAAAGATTGAACATATGTCTATAGATAGTTAACCAACGTCAATCCACTCTCTAGCCACGGTTTTAGATGGACAAATTTTCCGTTATCTATTTGGCCCATTAGGGAATTTCGACATTGTCTCATGTGTCTGTCAAATCAAACCTGGGAGGGAGAAACTTCAAGTCAATTATTAGTTTAGAATGTCATGAAAGCCATCTACTTTCACAAGAATGTACTTTTGATCTCCTCTTTTAACTAAATAGATTGCTTCTAAGTAAACAGTACTAATAAACTGTCTTATCTGTCGCAAATATTACTCCACCTGAACTGACGTTTGGTGAAGCAGATTAGGCCAATACTAGCGAGAAGACGAGAAGGTAAACCAATTTATCCGAAACTTCGACAAAGGGATCAGTCTCATCAACAATATTTTTACATTACATAACAGCAGACTTCTTTGTTTCCCTCTCAAACAATCTCGTTTGAATGGGCCTATGAAATACGCTACAAGGCAAGAGAATTCTTCACAATCTAACCACCAATGTGTCAATGCACTCAATGGTGGCTCACGGTCTTTGCATATCAGGTGGTTTATTTGAATAATACACTTAATTAATAAAAAAACAAATAATAAGGCCAGTATTCAAATAACTATTTATATCTTCTGCCTCAAATGAAAACAAAATGAATGTTGAAAGCAATACATTACAGCAGTGGAAAGCTGGTGCAGTTTAGTGAGTACAGGTCTTAATAAATGAGCCTAATATATCATTGTCATTGCTCAACTCATATCCTGTCACAGTTGAACGTAACTTTAATCTCAAACTACCGTTATTAAATTCGTATATTTAAACCTTAATACTGCTCAGCCTCTATATTGGTTTATAAATGGATGAGCTTTGAACATCATTTTCATGTCTACATCTCAGATTTATTGCTATTTGATAACTACCGTGGTTGGCCTTCGTACAATCAGACTGGTAGTACATGTTGACCGGTCATGCAATGTACTTTGGAGTTGGTTCGCAAAAATTGCGGTAGACAAGACCTCTATGTGGGTTATTATAAACTATTGTGCCACTTTTATCATTTTTGGGAACGTAAATCTTTGCACTTAACCAAGTTAGATGGCTTTGATTAGGCCATCAATGAACATCCAGAAAATTTGATGAAAAGAGAGTGTAGCCACCCCTCCCTTCCCCCCTCCCTCATCAGAGTGTAGTGAAAACTTCGACGGAAACTGTAAATACAAGGATTACCAGGCTACTAGGGTCTAGGGTCACCAGATATTGTGGAGCCTTGCTTACATCGAGTGAGAAAAATGAAGTAGGTATGGAGAGCGCTTCAGTGGGAGGTAACAGAGATGGTGGTTTCAAGGATAAAGCAGGTAAATGAGTGCTGTCTAGATGAAATTACTGCTTATTGTGGTTGCTGATTCTGTCAGTAGGAGTAGTAAGAACTGGCAGTACGAAAACAGTCTTTAAAGGGGGATGGGGGGGGGGCTAATTTTTGGAATAGATTATGGTAAACAGGAGGTCTATAGCTCTGTTTTTGATGTCATCTAAGTTGATAGAGAGAGAGAGAGTGTGAGAATTTCAAGGTAAATGTAAAACGTGGATGCAAGTGCTATCTTGGGAAAGGCCTTAGTCTGGAAATACTTTCAAGCCTATCAAAGTCCTTGATGAATGCCTATTAACCCATATGGTCACTGTCAACATCTGAACCTCACCACAGCCAATTAATGACTCCGGATTAGTTAATTAAAAATGAATTTCAAATTGAGCATAAAATATATACGATCGCTTGATAATTTATTGTACACAATTTTTAAATTCATATTGAATCTATGGACCTGTATGACCAAGTGCTTTCTTGGAAGAACTCTATGGAACTATCTCAACTTGGTGATGACTTAGCGAACTTGATGAAAGTTTCCCTCAGAGCACCAAGCTTTCAACTCAGATTCACCTGTTCAACGAGGCCTAAAATACGGTGTACATCCATTGAATTAGGGGCACAATTGCACTGGTTAATTATTGGCCTCAGGCGGGGTGATAAAATGTGACTCCAGGATCCGTCCTCTTTAAAAAAACCTATATGCTTTGGGGGGGGGGGGTAAGGGGTGGTGGATGGTGCCTTTATCGGCCCCGAGAAGTTACATATTTTTATCAAGTTGTAATAACCGCTATAAATAAATATTGTTAATCCCCTTCTGTCTTCAGACTACCCCCGCTCTTCCAAATGATATGCTTACGCACTCATTCTCATTATAGTTAGTGCTTATGCAAGGGTAAATGACAAATAATGCTTAGAATTCGCCTTACTCCCTTGCCCCGAAGACAAGCATTTAATTAAGAAGAAGGAAAAGAAGGTTTGGGAGAAGTCAGACCTACCTGCCACTGCGTATAATTGCCCAATGCTCTTCGTGCATGGTTAAATGTCATTCCATATTTACTTACTTATCAGCAAGGTATGTTGTATGTGGAGGAGGGGGAGGGGTGGGAGAGAGAGAGAGAAATAACATGAGTATTTGAGCATGATATTTTTCTCAACTGATTCGAACACGAATCCCCATTATGCAATGAAATATAATTAAAGAAACAAAACACTTTTTTAATCTAATTTATAAATGCACTGCGGGGTTAAACATGGGAAGTCGATTCACGTTGGAATAAGACGCGTAAAACTGTTTATAAATGCGAATTTCAAGGTCATTAAGCATTGCTTTCCACCACTTCTCAGGAGAAGCGACATGAAATTCTAGTTGAGAAGAGTACTTTGGTAATTCCATTGACCAACCTAAAACTTGACGTTGTAAGGAATTATTATATCAAATGGCAGGCATCTTGATAGTTATCATTAACCCTTTAGTTGACTTCAGGCTTCGCAGAGGGGAAGGAACATCAAAGCGAAAAAAATTGAGAGGGGGTGGGAACAGAAGTGTTTCAAAGATGTAAAAGAGACAGACATAAAGGTAGAAAAAGGTGAGGTGAGTACTGTGGAAGTAGTCGAATATGACATACAGTGAGGTCATGGTAGTTTGAAGTCAACTGCCAGGTAATAGACTTTTTTGCCATATGAGTATACGTTGCCCGGGGTGCACCACGTGGAGGTAAGTCTATCACACACCCTTTGTAAGGAACTATAGAAGTGACTACAAACATTTCTGACTTTACTAGGACAATGTCGAGTTTTCATTCTTAACAGGCATTTTACTTTCCAATTCTTATGAAAGTGCACATGGTTATACGATTTGTTCAACTAATACTTAAAAGCGTGAAAGTTCTTGCGGTTATCAAGACGATTCGCTCATTTAAGGCAACCATGCAAACCTTTTAAGACTATGAACCAACCTCGAAAGCAAAACATTTCAAAATTTACACAATTTTACTTTAAGAAAAAAACGACTAATTTTTCTTCGTTCTCTGGTGTATTAATTTGAGTCTCTTTTAGTACAGGTTTCACATTCCCACTCATTAAATTATTTCTCATTAGAATGTTCTGCTAAAAATCAAATGTAAGTCTTAACCTCAGGTAAGTTCAGCTACTGTCTAAATACCGGTTGCAGTTTGGAAATTCGTTCATTTATGATTTAAGAATCTGACCTGGGACATTCCTCTAATTCATGAATACCCTTCCCTCCGATGAGAATTCTCCTTTTGTCAATGCTTTATTAACTCAAATTGACTTCTTCTATTGAATATTCCTATTTATGATTTGATAGAGGCTAACGCCCAACCCTCCACCCCCTCAGCCAATTCTCAAATCTGAACGACTAACAGAAGCACTGGATCATGCGTTTAAACAACTCTTTAGTTAAATGCGGGCTTTTCAATTAAACAGGAAAAAACTTGTCTCCTTTTTATATCTCATGTAAAATTTGAAAGAACTAGGTCTTTTCGATGAAGTCAAGAGTTATTATTGAATATAAAACTGATTATTCCACACATTTTGCTTCTATTGCCTGCGCACAGGTAGTATTATCACCGGTTTATCTTTCCAGCACAAATCAAAATCCCACAAAAAGTTTATATATGAAAATACTGACAGCAAGAGAGAGAGAGATGTGCATAGCCAAAGGCTTTGTTGAAGAAGAAGAAAAAAAGAGTCCAAGATTTTATCGTGCAGAATGGTCTTGGACCGTCATTTCTCTATGGTTATCTGATTTTTTTATTCACACTATTTCCCATTTTATTTGTGAATTTTCCATTTTTAGGGTGAAATATTTTTCTTGCTGACACAGTTATATACGAATACTTATATATATATAGATGCCAATTAGCAGTCATCCACTGGGGATGTTAATGCATCTCTCGTCCCTATGACAACATCACACTGGAGAAATGCGATGTTCGTTGGGCTTAGCAGCCTACCTGAAGGTATAGCATACGTCACACTGACTTATTGGGGTGATTTTCAACTCCAAACGGCTATATTCACACAAGCTATTTTATTTTTCCTCCCAATATTTCCCATCTGGTAATCGCAGCTTTTCAAATAGTTAATCCCTTTCCCATTAGTTAATATGAATTTCTTAGACAAACTTCAGGCCATGTTGATAAATCCCCTAAGTTAATGGATCAACTAGTTGTGCTAGTTCGCTATTGATTTCCTCTATACTTTCACGTGTCAGAATGTGGAATCGGTTTTCCACATATATCCACATGTGTTCATGCTCGTATCGATTTTTTAAGCATTGAAAACCAATTACACAATATCTAGTCTGTTGATTGTTCCCTATAAAATCAATGAAGTATTGATATAGCGCCCGATATATGGCAATTTTTTCACCATACATCCACATAGTTGACCACCAAAGGGGAATCAGTAGCCCAAGGGTTATGTGCACGCCTGCTTTGCTAAAGGTCACGGACTTGATTGTCACTGGCGCATAGCCAATGGGCGAGATGGCTAACTACACTGGCTGACTCTGATTAATATAGGGAATGGCTAAAGAAGTTCCATCATGATACTCTAGCTAAGTTGAGCGCATTTAAATGTTTGCCAAATTTGCTCCTGGAATTATTATCATTATTGTTGTAGTAATGAAGTTATTTCAATGATTCAAATACTCTCCTTTAACTACTCATAAGTTATTGATTATAATTACAGGATTCCCATATAATTAATTAGATTACATATCCTGTCTATTGCCCTGTTCTCCCCATAATAATCATAACGTAAGAGACTAATTCGGACAGAAAAAAGTGTCCAATTAAGTATACAAAAAAAAAACAATTTCATTTTTTCACCCTCGTAAAAAAATGGCGCAATCCACGCCACCTTTCAAGCATTTTTCATATTTTAACAACCTTGAGCTCCCTTAAGGGTTGTCGCCACTAGCGTTTGACACACCTACGTCTTCTTCTGCGACTTAATTACCCACTAGGGAAAAGCCTTCAAGTAACACACAAACGGGGGCAGCAGCCATAGAGTGGCTTGTTTTTGCCTAATTATTTAACAACTCACACTACCCCCAATCCACCCTAATTTGGGGCTGAAGTTCCACTTGTCTCTCACAGGTCTAAGAGTAGGATAGGGAGCAGGAGTAGAGGAAAAATGGGAAAATTTGGGAGAGGGGGGGGGGGAGTGGGACTCGGTTGATGCGTCATACGTAGGGAGACAAATAGTACATCACCACCAGAACAGTCGATAGAGCTATTTAACTGGCGCTCAGGCGACTGTAATGTTTGTGCATACCACTAGCATGGGCATAGCCGACACAATCGCCGACTCCTCCTGTCTTCCCATCTCATCTCTCCCTTTGCCCTAATCTCCCCGATTACCTCCAGTGCGTACTTACCTGCTTTTCTCCGACTGAACCCCCCTCCCCTCCCCACTCCTTCCCTCGTCCATCATTTTAGTCTAACAGGCCGATTACTTAGAATTAGTTAGTGGAAATTCGTGGTGTGCTTTGAAAAAAGGAAGCATTCGGAGGTTTCCAACATCATGATTAGCACAAAGTCAATATATAATTAACAGTTTAGATCGATATCCAGGCCGTATATGTACAAAATAGACGATAAATTTAAGGCTAGTATAAGGAAAGAAAGAAGTTTTCAGACCTTTCAAAATTTCGAGCAGAAACCTTTTTTAAATGGATGCGTGTGAGTGTAAGAAAGCACGAAAAATCAAAATTTACCTTTGAGGGCTGCATAGCTTAAGCTCTGTCATCTCAATTGAAAACGAGGAACGAAAATGTCAGTAGTTTTAAAAATAAAGGGGCTTTAATTGCGGATGCATATTCACGAATACTGTAAAGAAATTCATGAAAGAACCACTCACTATCAAACGCAGGCTCTTCAATGTGCTTTAAATTTCGAACCCATGAAAACAAAAAAACACAAAAGGTCCGAAACTATGATCGTCATTGTTCTCCATTTTCTTATAACAGGTTAAAATATGCTACAAGAAAAAGCCGAAAGCAGTTTCTGTGAATGAAGGCCTTCCGCATATCTATGGCGTCCACAACGCTATGAACCTTGATCAGGGGAATCTCTGTTTGGAAGTTGAGGCGTGCTGCTGGCGCGTTGAGGGCAATTGCGGTCGTGAGTGCAGAAACCTCTTACACGACCAGCAATCAATGGTCGCCACAACGTAGCATTACTCTAATTATATTTTGGTGACTAAGCTTTCTTGGTCGGTGGTCATAAGGCTGTAATAAACGTTATTAACTCTATTTGTTTTGTTTTCTGGATACTGCTGAGGTGGCATAAGTAATTTTGGAAGTCATTATATGCCTGGAGATTTTGCCGAAGAGGATTGTTGAGATTAAGTCAAGACTTATCTTCCTTTCTTCCAAAGCCTAGTAATTGGGCTCATAATTGGGATAATACTCTTAATTCAATAAACCCTAAAAATTAGTTTAAATGAGCTATTAACTGAAGCTTAATGTAATTTAAATGGGAAATAATTAAATGGTGAAGATTTCATTTGATAAAAGGAGGTAATGCTTGACTTGGGACCTCATGGAGCCGTTAAAGAAGTCTTGTCCATCAAAACTACATTCCATGTAAGATTTTTTCCAATATATATGTATGCAAAGATCCTTGCAAAAATTGATGCTTCATGAAAAGGGAACTGTCAGGTAGTGGTAATTTTGATATTTCACAAGTTGTGCAAGGTAGGAAGGAGGCTAAATTCATTAATAAATAGCTAAAATAGCTATTCTAAATCTATAAAACACAAGAAATTCGTGATTGCTATGAAAGTATTAAAGCTTGATAGGAGTGGCGAGACACCATTACGTTACCCAGTAAAAGAGTATCAGTTCACGAGCGGAAATCTTATCTATGCAAGTAACATATTTATTTATGTCAAATGGCAGGCTTTATGATAATTTTTACTATCCCTTTAGTTGACTTCGGGCTTCACAGTGAGGAGAAACATCAAAGTAAGCGAAATTCGTGAGGGGAAGCAGAAGAGTGATACACAGATGCAAGAGAGATAAATACAAAGGTAAAAAAGGTAAGGTGAGTTCTATGGAATTGGTTGAATATGACATACAGTCGAATCATGGTAGTTTGAAGTCAACTGTCAGTTTATGGACTTTTTTGTCGTATGAGTATACGTTGCCCAGGCTGCACCAAGTGTAGGTAAGTCTATCGCGCACCCCCCAAGTAACATATCGAATTATACAAAATAAAGGTACCAATCAACAGTTTGTTTATAGGGTAAGTCTATATTGTCCATACGACAGCTATTGTGATGAAATGTTATTTATGATATTAATTATTACAAATGGTATAAATAAGGTTAAAATTTATAACATCTGCTTGCAACTTAAATTTTCAGACAGTTTTCTATTACATAATTAGACAAATTTGTATAAATTATCCAGATTTGCCAAAACATATCTTGAAGCCCCATTGATAAATTTCCTCAAAATTAAAAATCAAAATAATTATTTGATCAAAATTAATAAAAAGATAAAAAACAAATTAAATTTATATAAATATATATATGTATAAGTATTTTTGAATGCATACATATAAAGTAGTTTATAACTTCTTTTATTTGGATAGTACTTTGTAAGTTAATAATTATTAGGGTATTTACCACCCACGAGACTCAAAAAACATGTTGAAACTTTGAAGTTGGTCATAAGAATGCGATTATAACTTCGCAACTTAAGCCATCAGCTGTTGGGCACCACAGCTAAGATATAAGTGCCGATGTTTCATTTATTATTATCCATGGAAAATGATAAAATCGATTGTTTTAATCGCTGAACCCTGCCAAACCGTCCAATGAGGTGGTTAAGAGGTAGATAGGATAAAGATAGTCTGTAATTCACTTTCTTCAAGCACTCGTAAGTTTATCAGTGTGCCACATAAAGATACAAAATGCTAGTGGCAATGAGTCTTCCATGAATCTCACTTAGGTAATATGAATTTATGGTGTGGTCAGGCAGTGTGGGCCTAGATGCCACAACTAAAATCTTCCTTATTTAAAGAAACACATAGTTAACTGTACCACAGTTTAAGGTTTCAAAGTTCAAACATTAGTATCCTCCCATTAAGTTTTTGGGTGATGGTTACTCGTCAGCAGCTTGAATTGAGATCCATGTCATTTCTAATGGACAGATGATAGTTTGAACATGCGAATGAGTTTTTCTTAAATAGGAAATCATACAATAGCTCAATTTAGCACGGGACTGAAACGTGCTCTCCTAAATCTTTTAGTCGAAATATAGAGTTCTCCACTGCCTTCAAATCAATGGGAGTAATTTGGCAAATTCCTTCAACTTATAGATTCGATCAGAAGTGTTATACAATAAGTTCCGATTCATATCTCATTCAACAACTTAGTATATTGTTGTCTAGTAGAATAAGGAGCATAGAATATGGCTTTAGTTTTTAGTTATCTGAATTCCCAAACGCTATCCTTTAATTAGCGCCACATATCAAAAAATCATTTAAAGCCAGAATTGGCAATAATAAACTTTACTCGATAACTATGAAAAGCAAGGGCTCTACAATTTAGGATATTACTAATAAGGTGACAATTAAACTTTCCTCGGATAAAATCATTTTTATTATTCAACGCTAATAATGGAACAGATTTGCGAGACTGTTTATTGGCTTATGCATCAAGCGGTTGCACAAAATGTTTCAAATTTAAATAATTTGTTTTAATTCACTATTCCGGTTTGTTGAAAGCAATAGTTCACCATTTCATTCAGAATTAAGTTTAAACTGCTCATTTTGCAAGAACAATTGTGACAAAAGCATAGAGGCTGCCATTCAGACGTTGGGGTAAATAGAGGGAAGAGCTTGAATGTCACAAACATGAATGTTTTTTACAAGACAACATTTTGACAGCCTTTTGAATGGAGTAGAGAGCAATGAATGCAAATCCGCTTGTGTAAAGGATAACTCTTTCAAATACCTGGGTGGAAAAATACTGCAGTGAAAGAAATGCTTTGTGTGTGTGTGTGAGTTTGGGTAGTTTTTAAATTCGCCTCAAAGGAACGTTGTAAAAGTGAGTAAGTTAAAATTACACCTTATCTATGCGGCAAGATCTAGAACCTATTCATCCAGCACAAACGTAATGAAATGTTTTGTAACTTTGAAAGACTTAATAAATGCACCCATTGAAAATTAATTTATTTCAAATTGCAGGCGTTTTGATAGCTATCATTGGCCTTTTGGATGACTTCGGGTTTCACAGAGGGGATGAGTGACATCAAGGTGACAAAGATTCTAGGGGGGGGGGGGGAGGACAGAATAATGACTCACAGATGTAATAGAGACAGACTGACAGACACAAAGGCAGAGAAAAGTTAAGATGAGTACTATGGAAGGGTTCAAATATGACATAGAGTCGGATAATGGTAGTTTGAAGTCAGAAGTCAACTGCCGGTTTATAGACTTTTTGCCGTGCACCACCTGGAGGCAGGTCTATAGCACACCCCATCCATTGAAAATAATTTGAAAGATACGAATTTTAAATGAGTGAGTTAGCTTCTTGCAAAATGCTGGTTTTAGTACTCCTACTAGAGAAGTGGCAAAAATTATCCCAAAACGGGACTGAAATCGATTCCTAAAAGCGCTCGCTTAACACTCTTACTAAGGAAATTATACAGATTCTAGTTAAAAAGTCTTTTCCGGCAATATTTTCTAGTAAAATTCACCCCCTAAGTAAAACTATTTTTTTGCTAATAAAGGTATGTGAATGATGGCATACAAAGATTTATGATTTTGACTAGTCGATGTATTACATGGATCTTTTACAACAGGAGATCTCATTTTCTCCCTACTTCTATATTGGCCAAATCATATTTCTATTTCCGTTCCGATTTTCAATTGCTTACAGCATTTATTCAATACCTGCCCCGCTGTCTACTGGGGTCTAAGTGTGAAGAGCCTTTAATGTGTTCCCCTGTTGGTACCCTGCATACTATACACTTTCTGTCAGTAACGTTGACAAACATTGAAACAATGAGTAAACATTTTTCTTTCATGGCCACAATAGTAAACACTTTTTTAGTTAAGGTGGATAATAAACGCTGCCAACCCCCTAACTATGCATGCTTTAAGCTCAACTAATGAGTCAATTAAATTGAATTTTCGTAATATACGTATGTTCCAATTACACACAGTTTCCTTGTGTAAATTTCAAGTTTTTAACAAAAATCAATATGGTCAATACTACAGCAATTGGTGAGGGGTATGTGATAGACTTACCTCCACGTGGTGCACCCTGGGCAACGTATACTCATACGGCAAAAAGGTCTTTGAACCGACAGTTGGATTCTAACTACAAACTACCACGACCCCCCTGGTTGTCATATTCGACCCCTTACTCTACCACGACCCCCCTGGTTGTCATATTCGACCCCTTTCAGACCCCCCTGGAGTTGACTTCTGACTTCAAACTATCATCACCCCACTGCACTGGTCATATTCGACCCCTTTCACAGTACTCATCTTACCTTTTATCTGCCTTTGTGTCCTTCTGTCTCTTTTACATCTGTGAATTACTCTTCTGTTCCCCCTCTCTACTTTTTGTCACTTGGATGTTCTTCCCCTCTAAGAAGGCCGAAGTCAGCTAAAGGGCCAATGATAACTATCGAAACGCCTGCCATTGGATACAAATAAACAGTACTCGGTGACAAAGAATGGGAAAAGGTAGGTTTTTTGTTTTTTTTCAATCATCGTTCCGCACTTATTCAATGATAATTGCAAAGCTTAACTTTCTTTCTTCCCAAGTTTAAATAGCTTTAAATACGAAAACAGCTTGCAGAATATAGCATACAGATCGAATCTGTTGTAAAATTATTAGCTTTACCCAAAAATTGCGAATGTTGGCGACGAGCAATTTAGCACAACTTAAATAATATGCGAGCGTTATGAATAATTAGCAATAAAAGGTCAAGTTTAGTTTTTCATGAATGAACATTATTGATTTTTCCTATAGAACCATTTTTTGGGTTAAAATAAACAAATGTAAAATGGAAACGCTTTTTTACTCAACACTTAAAAATTATGCCTTGAAATAAATAAATATTCAAAAATTGCAAAATCAGAAAGACTTAAAGTGAGCTAATAATAAACAACCAAATGGGCCTGACATATTTCTCGATTAGATTTTGCCTGTATAGGTTGACAGGTGGAAGTGATATAAACAAAGTTCATGCATTGATAAACGACGTTCCAAAATTAATAAAACACTAACATTGTTTGCATTAAAAGCTTAGATTACCAAAAAGTTGTCCTTTTCGAGTAGTGTTGGCCTCTATTCATCAGCTTTTAATTTTCACTTCAATTTGATTGCCTAGAATCAAAGGAGAATCAACTTAAGGATTCAAGTACAGGGGTGGGTTGAAAAGGCTAAGATTTAAGCCCTCAAACAGAGAAGATTGAGCCGGCAAAAACGGTTACATTATCACTTGAAGTAGAATATTGCAGTAGGTATCATTTTACTTCATCTAGACTCCAGTCTCAGTACTGAAATGCGCACTTCTGGTATGGGAGTAGTTGAAAAAAAAGATTTCGATGTCTAAACGCAGACAAAAAATATTACTGAGAGTACAGAAGAAATGCTGAGTAGAATGTGCACTTTTAATGCGCACATGAGAAGTAGCTTTCATACAACAGGTTTGTAAAGTTTAATCATTATAGCTTGCTTTAATTCAGGAAGCAACCCAAACCTTTCTGGAGAAAGTAGGAAGGAGGAAGGTATACAGAAGCCTCTCCTATGTGGAACTCTTGTCGTGTCACCCATCTCGTTGCTGAAAGTTAAACAGAGCGGTTGACTAGTCAAGTCGTCGAGTATACATCAATAAGTATCGATTTTTGGATTTCTGATTCAACAAGCATGCACGTGGCGTGATTACTGCGCCACCGGAATTCTAAGTGCTTTTTATTATCAATTTAGTAATTCCATTAACCGCATTTGACAAATTATTAATACTTAATAACAATTTAGACAATTTCCATTACAGCCTAAATTAGTTTGCTGTAACGTGAGAAAAGAAGAAAAAAGCAGAAAAATCTCGTTTCTTTATCGAAGTCTCTCTCTCACCACCACCAACCTGTGTGTGCGTGTGCGAGCGTACGAGGCGGAGAAGGCGGTAGGCTGCTACTGTAGAAACTTCGTCTTTCGACCATTTTTTTCTTATGTTGCTTCTGTTGCTTCAGATTAACAGAGATTACACTTCCCGGATTTTCCTTCTCTTTGTGTCTATCTACCTACATACTTCACCTCCTACACGATTCTGCGTGTTTGAGAAACCCAGTAAACTGATTTTTGTTTAGTTTTACTTGCAGAATAACACATTGTGGAAATAAATATTTCAGTAATAGGCAGCATTACATTTATTTACCTATATCAAATGGCAGACGTTTTGATAGCTACCATTAGCCCTTTAGTTGACTTCGAGCTTCACAGAGGAGAAAGAACATCAAAGTGAAAAAAAATTAAGAGGGGGGGGGGAATAGAAGAGTGTTTTAAAGGTAGATGAAAGGTGAGGTGAGTACTGTGAAAATAGTCGAATATGACATACAGTGGGGTGATGGTAGTTTGAAGTGAGAAGTCAACTGCCAGTTAATAGACTTTTTTGCCGTATGAATATACGTTGACCAGGGTGAACCACGTGGAGGTAAGTCTATCGCACACCCCAGGCGACATTACATTGACGAATGCCTTATTATGAAAACTAAGTTAAAGGGAATTATTGTTTTTGGTGAGTGAATTTTGCTCTGCTCATGCAGGGGAGAGTATGCAAGGACCAGTTACTCTAATGATGCTTAAATTTTAAAAAAAAACAATCACCTTCAAGAATTTGCAGAAAGAAACTGGAATCTGCGATTTGTCTACCGTGATAGAGTTTTTCAATTTCACTTTAACAGTCATTATTCAATCACCAAATTTCCTCAATTCCATTATTTCCAATTGGCAATCGGATTCCAATGCCACTGGTTCTAAGAGCACAATTTTGTGCTAGAGAGTACCAGTCTTGATGGTTGTTATCTTTTATTCTGATTGGATTTAACAACATTATGTTTGTATCGTCGGTGTTCCCGGAAAAATTTACCAAGCTTATATGAGACTTTCAGCTTCATTTTCCAATAGCAAAAAAAGAATATCATTTTTTTTCAATTAAAAGCACCAAATATATACTACAAATGGCATGGCGAATTTGAAGTAATTGCCCCGAAAAGTGTAAATTCTTCAGAGGAACCAGATGTAAAATGTCCATTGGGATACTTTCTTGAAAATTTTTCCCAAAAGATATTCACGTCAGCAGCAAAGCGCAGAGAGAAATAGAACAATGACAATAAATAGACAGTATGGAATGAAGGAAAATTTCCAGGAATTTTTAAATCAAATGAGCAGAATAAAGTATTTTCTTCACTAAAAGAGTTCTGTTTGTTAAAGTTTATTAATTTAACCAGTTCAATTCTCGAAAATGTTTTGACTTGAATGGTAGAAGTCTTTTCCAAAACTCCTACAAAGGGCAAGGCGTTAAAGTGGCTGCCAGCATCGACTAAGATTTGCCAAAATTCAAGTAAGCAAATCTCCAACCATCCTTTAAAGAGGAAAATCTTCACTCACCTTTCCCTTATGAACTTAAAGCAAAAAAGGCCAAAAGAAACTAACTCGTCTGTTCTATTTGGTCGGTTTAGTTCACTTATTCCCTTCTTCAAACCCCACTCCACTCGATCCACTCCAGCTTTATCTAAGAGGCAAGCACTCATTTCATTACGGTGCATTCTTTGCGCCTCCATAAATTATGCACACTTTATCCCTCCACTTTTTCATTCACCCTTCTCCAACCTAATTGGGAAAATTAATACGATCGGCTGCTCCCCTTAAAGAATAAGAAGGAGAAATAGACAAAAGGTGAGATAGATATGTATATCTGTATATATATACGAAAATAACGAGAGGGAGTCTCCACGAGATCGAAAGGGGGTCGAATTAAATGGATGGGAGGGTGGGGGGGCAGGAGGGAGGAGGGAGGATGGTGAATAGGGAAGAGATTGTAGGAGAGGCTTAGAGGCTTAAGATCCATTTGCATATTGGTTTTGGGGTGGGCAAAATGCTGCTTTCTTAAACGCTCGCCTCTCCCCTCCCCAGACGAGTTCTACTCAGTAATTAAGGGATAATCCTTCACTTAAACGGCGGGGTATTAAATAAATTGGAGGGAGCTTAATGCGACAAGTGAGAGGCACTTCAGCCTTTTTTGTTCATTTAAACAAAATATTAAGCATATTAAACGCAATATATGATATTTAAGTTAATTGGTTCATTATATCAGTCAATAAAATTAATGTGCTTCCCTTTAGCACTGATTAGAAGCAACTACAGTATTTAAAGAATAGGTTAATACAATCGTGGAGAAAAAACCATTACATGAAAAACAGGAATTTATTATTTATATGTTACATTTGGAAAGAGAAGTCGCTTACACAGTTTTATAACAATATCAAAATGAATGGTAATATCTTAGAAGTGAGAAAAATCTACAAATTCTTATGAAATTGTCCATACGATGAACTATTCAAATACTTTCTGTGAAGAAATTTTTTACTGTTAGCAATAATTCTAGGTGAGATAACAAAGCATCCGTTGAAACAGTTCAAAGTTATCGGATTGAACCTGGACAACCTTTAAATACCTTCATAAGTCTGAAAAATGCATATAAATCCAAATGGTGTGTGATCAATAATTTAATAAAATTAGCTGATCAATTAGTTCTGAATATGGCGGACATGAGCCCATCCCGAAATCCATGGACCAACTCATCAAAATTGGCCTTTCAGAGGCGTGGAAATTGTTTTGTTAATTATATTTCTTATGAGAAAGAACAGAATCCAGGGCTTACATAAATCGTATTAAGTAGAACCATATGACAAACCGAGTCCTGAACATTCACCTATTCGACCATCAAATCAATGCAGATTTTTAACATTAATAATAAAAATAATAATACTAATTGCTTTAAATGTGTTCCCTCACAACTGCTTGCCTAGCACAACAGGAATGCTAATCTAATGCAGCCTATTCTGAAATCGATGACAAATTTGGGGAATCGTCTTATTTCATAAAGGTAAAACAGAGAAAATTTACGATTTAGGACAAGCTCTCTAGAAAGCGACACATGGATTACAAATTAGTCCGTTTTGAAGACGCCGGTTTAATTAAATTTTGAGTGAGAACAAAATTGTCCTCCCCCCCCCCCACCACCACTCCCCCCTATCTGTGCGGGTCTTTGATGGTTTAGCTGAGACTAAACAAATGCTGAATTGAATGGAGGAGGTGACATGGGCTTGGGTACTCGAATTGAGTGGACTATGCTGTAGGGAAATCAGTTAATTTGACACAGAATCAGTAAATAATTATGTCTGGAATTTACAAACAAACAACATCTTCGACTCGACACAAACTCTGCATTGTCATCCCCTTTTAATTCTCTTTATTTTCCAAATGAAGCACTATTAGCTACTTTCCCAA
>UZAE01000754.1:0-18746 GCA_900617975.1 Rodentolepis nana | reverse complement strand
TGAGTCAATAAACTCGCTGATATGGACTTTTGCTACAATGCATACCCATTCCGGAGGCCAGAACTGCTCGAATAGAAAACAGAGACGCCGAAAACAGTTTTTTTCGAAGTCAAGCGAGGTCCAATGTATGCTGCAGGAATAGCGGATTGAATAAATGTAATTTTAAAATATAATTTTATGGCTTAGACTACAAAAGATGTTACTTGAAAATCTAAACGCGTTTTTCTCAAAACTGTTTTCTAGAATCTGATACACACGATTTCTCAGGTTCTGCCAAACTGATTTACTTGAAATTTTAAGAGAGTCTTCTTTAGGAACTTGTCTATGTCCGGAACTACGGCCATCCCCAAATTTTCACTTTTACTATTTTTAAAAAATCGAAGAATGTTCAAAAAAGTGAAACAAAAATGATATTTTTTTAGACAGTCGCCATTTTGTAAAAAAATATTTCTGAAACTTTTCCGTAGTTCCAGACATGGCGACATTATTGTAAATTGCTAATCTTTTCATTTTTTGATTTCAAATTTCTAGGAGAGTTAAAATTGTGGGTATGATCACACTCTAAATTTTTGAGACGCCCAATCCATCAGCTGATAACTAACAGAATTTTAAATTATTTTTACTTTTTACATTTTTTTTATGCTTCTAATGGGAATAAATAATGTATAAAAAATTGATAATAAAAATATTGCCTGCTTTTTTATAGCACTTCTAAAATGACCTAAAATTCATGTCTCTAGACCAGAATACCCTCTTGAGTCAGTTAATTACCAAAATTAGCAGACATCTGGTTTCCGGACATGGTAAATTTTCTGTCCAGACGTTCCTTCGCGTGGAGGTAAGTCATCGCACACCCCAGTCTTCGTTATATAGTAATAAAGTTTTATGAAGTTTATGCGAAGCACACAGGATTATCTGATAATCAGGGACTGTATTGGTAACTTTACAATTCAAACACATTTTCGATGTCAAGGTCAACGGACGATTTCCTTTTACATTATGGTGTACATTTTTGGCGAATCCAATAAAATTAGTAAACAATTAGTTTGCAAGAAATGTTGGTTTATAGGTAAACAAAGACGCGAAGATAATGCCTGGGTATTGAGATATCCTTCATTTGACCTCCTTTTGGAATTGCGGCGTAAAATATTTTCCCAATAGGTGGTAAATATTTATGAAATTCAATTTTAAAAATATGACAGCTGACTTCAGGCTACCTTGACACGACTGTATGTCATACTCGACCACTTCCCAGTGTTTACCTCACACCAACTTTTCTCTACTTTTGTGTCAGTCTCTTTCACCTCCGTGAATCTCCCTTCTGTCCCTCCCCCCCCCCTCCCTTTTATTAGACATTTTGCAAGTTTAATGTTCTTCTTCCTTATGCCCCCTATGTAACCTATAGGAGGAAGTGGAGAAGACCCACCTGATTCGGTGTCCAGCTCTAAAGACAACAGCAGAAAGCCAGAGATACTGGGAAGCAAGAAGAAAGCTAATGAATTGCTATTAATTAACTGCTATGAATGTACCCGCCCCCCTCCCATGGGGGAAGCTGAAGTCAAAGTTTAAGGGCCTGCCATTTGAAATAAATAATAAATAAATGTTCTTCTTCCTCTATGAAGCAAGGAGTCAAGTAAAGCCAGCCATTTAATACAAGTGATTAAATGTTCAAAAGACTTGTTTAGTTTGTATGGTTCGCCTGGTCACTTCATGACTTCACTTTTGTCCAAAGGTTGATAATGCTGAATGACCTTAGATAACAATTTATTTATTTCATATGAATGATGCGGCGGCTGCGACGTCGGTGGTGGTGCCTGCCTGCCTGGCAACGGGGGGGGGGCGAACTAATGACGTTGAGTGAAGGGGTGTGTCATAGACTTACCTCCACGTGGCAATTGACTTCTGACTTCAAACTACCCTCGCCCCACTGTGAGTCATATTTGACTACTTCCACAGTACTCACCTCTCCTTTTATCCACCTTTGTGTCTGCCTCTTATATTTTTGATGCACTACGTGGAGGTAAGTCTATCGCACAACCCGCCTTGGATAACATCAAAGAGCTCTCAAGTCCTTAAACTAGAAAAATTAGATTGTCTTTTTACCAGAACAACTTAAAGCTATTTTTAAATTTGGCCTTTTAATTTAATTACAGCATTAACATACTTCTTTATCGCAATGCAGAAGCCCTCATTTCAAATATCGCATATTAAACAATAGCTTTTGTTTAGTCATCGATCTTTAGAACTTTAACTAATGCAATGCCGTCCTATCGAATTAACCGCCATAATAACCACTTTCACACTTAAACTCTCGACTGTTCCTAGTTTCTTTAATGCTACTGGGCACACATTTAGTGAGAAAGCAAGATTTTTGGAAATTAGTGCCAAGTTGAACAGCAGTTTCAGTACAGCAGTGCTGAAATTTTATCTTTGCTCATTCACATTTATCTTTACACCGTAGTCCTACTCTGTTTTTTGCCGAATGAAATAATTCTGCTTCCAAGTCAACCTGGGGAATTGGAGTTCGACTAGTCAACAAGAACTCAAATTAAACTCATTTGCTTTTTTGTCTCAATTAAACTTTCTAGTACTTTGTTCTGTTCTTTTTTCTACTATTCTCGCTTTATATTAGATTTAAAATCCAACTGAGAAGGGCACTAACCCCAAGAAATCCTCCTATAAGCACCACAATTATTAATATATTTTTTATCTCACACTGAATATGCTTTATTTTTTCGTAGCACAAGTAAGGAGAAATCATTGGCAGAGATGAGAGTCAAATTTCTTCAATAAGCCTCCCACCTTCGTAGCGGTATTCTAGGGACTCTTTTCCTTGGTGTACATAATCACCTCCTTCGAGTCGCTCCAGGAAATCAATCTAAATTAAGGAAGAACAAGAAGTATTCCATCCACAATTTAAATTGCCATGAGCAAAGATTAGACGTTTTGTGTTTTGGTTTGTTTGTTTGTTTATTTGTTTTGAATAACGCGGTTATTAAACTATCGATTTGTTGGCGCTGTTTTAGAGACAAGCAGAACATTCTATTTTTGTTGCTGGGTGCAATTTTTACACACATACATATATGAATGTATTTTTTTCCGTATTCACAAATTCAACTTATTAGTGAAAGAAATAAGTAGTCGAGGGTGAGTTTGGTAGAATTGTGTTACCAATAGAGGGGCGGATAAGAGGGTGTAAGAGAAGCGGGTTTTAGTGGCAGGGTAAAATTATTCTGTGCCGGCGCTTATATAAGTCTCACAATGACGGATTGATTAGGAGGGTATGGGGAGGGGGTGAGGAGGTTGAGATGACTCAAAGCCAGGCGAAAGGGAACAAGCTGTGAGGTCTAAATCGAAACCCAATCCATGGCTTACGAACGCTCCTCACCAGCCTCCTCGACTTCATCAAATTCTTTGACATCAGTGGCGTATCGTACCTACAGGGGGATAAAAAAAGATATGTTGAAATCGTTGGTTCACTTGCAATAGTCTCTAGTGGGCTCCCCTAATCTAAAATTGCTCTAAATAGTAACAATTGATTAGCGTTAGAATAAAATCAAGATCACGAACCACTAACAGTAGGAAGGTGGTTAGCAGATTCTAGATGTTGTGAAAATACGCTCACTGAAGAATTGAAGAAATATACTCAAATTGGGATATCGTGCCATTATTATGAACCCAAATCAGAAATTCATATCTAAGGTGACAAAAAGCGCAAAACCCAAATTCAAAGACTAAACTTGATGAGATCTTTTAGATGCCTTCAGATCCGTGCAGGTGGATCTGTGGACAAAACAACATCCCAATGTTATTTCTCATGAAATACCCGAAAGCACGGAGGATGTAGATGAAGAGTTATCCAGTGAATTCGGCAGAATGCTTTATTTGAAGAGACAAATAAAAAAGGATTTTGAAAGACTAAATCCACTAATATCCACTCAAACAGGCGTTGATTATCAAATCTGCCTTAATTAAAACGACTGCCAATTGAAGGAAATAATATTGAATACAACATCACAATTAGACAAAAATTCTTGCATTATGTATATAGGGCGTCCCAAAAAATGTATACACCCTGAAACTAATTGTAATTGCAGCTTTGAATCTGAATTATATTATTTCAAAAGCGTAAAAGATACTTTACAAGTATAATTTTACTATTTCTCACTGCTTATTCTCAAATTGACGTCTATTTTGATCGACACACTGCCAACAACGCTAAACAATGGAATCGCACACATCATGAAATGATTTCCATGGGATTTGGACGCGTTCCCGCTCAATGGTATCTCTTAATTCAGTGGCTGCTGAAGGCTTCATTGTGTATACTTGGTCTTTTAATTATCCCCATAAGAAAAAAAGCTAGTGGTATGAGGTCTGGGGAACGGGGAGGGGAGATATTCAACAAAACCCCTTCGTCTAATCCACCTAGTAAGTGAGACCTCATCAGGCAAAGACCAAACAGCGCGATGGTAATGTGGGAGTGAGCCATCTTCAACTCCAAAGTCTTCTCTCTAGTGCTTGACACAGCAAACTGCAGCAGAAAGTTCAAGTATATCGGAACCGGTTATAATAGACTTAATTTAAGTGTGCATACATTTTTGGGACACCCAGTTTATAAATTGTCATTTTTTTTTTATCAACCCTCGAATGACAATAACAGCAATTTTTCGCTCAAAGGAAAACATCCAAACAAGGAAATCGTACTAAAATATTAGTATTGAAGAAAGGAGAGAACAAATAAACGGAGAACATAAATTGGAAATCAGAGTAGTTGAGACCGGCTCCATTTTGTACTTAAAAGTGATTGTTCACCTAGAAATAATGTGCTGTTCAACTACCAGAAACCAACTTCACTCAGTTAAATTAATTACCCTAGGTATAAATAAACCGCGTCAAAAATGGCAAAGTTGATGAAACTATTTCAATAAATAAGTCTCTATAAATGTTTAAAAGTGCTTAAAGACACGAATTAAGCTAACTGCTTGATTTGTGTATGGTAAGATTTTAGACAGCAAAATCAACGTCCATCATACTTCAAAGTGAAAAGATGCACAGGTCTTCTTCCCATTGGAAGAAACTGAAATGTCGACATAAGTTCAATACTCAACAATTCTGCCTCAACTTACCAAGAGAGTCAGACACTGAGAGCAGGAATTATATTAATTACAATTTGCAGGCGTCATGGCTTCCCGAATTAACCATTGGCATAGCAACAAAGAAAACAATTGAAACCAATTCGCAGAATTTCGAAATTCTAATTTGTTACGCTTGCTGCAAGACAATACGCACACGCACACACACACACATTGCAAGATTGATTAAAAGAAAGTGCTACCAACTGCAAAAAAAACAAAGGCGTTAAAGAGAAGTACATCCAAGCATATCTTATTAACCATGATTAAGGAACAGTCGAATGATTGAATGATATTGATATTCAAAAGATGGAAGCAGAAAATGTAGATATTCAAGCCAAAGGTGCGCGCTTTCACATCAAGTAATAAGCACACTTCTAAACGGGAACACATTTGTCTCAGGAGGATGAATCACTCTTTGCTCATAGGTTTCTTCACCTACGTCAAGTCACTATTTCTTCACTCCAATATCGCATAGATAAAATTTGCTTAAACAATTTACACCACAAGCACTTCTTTTAAAACATCGATAACGCAGCAAAGTTAGGCCCCAACCGAGCGAAATAGTGGCAATAAGCGCAAGTTGAGAGCACAACATTAAAATCCGATTTGCATGACGCATCGGTAAATGATCTTTCGATTGTCAAGACTACCTTCTTCCCGTATTACCGTTGCTGCAATATTTTGATCAGTTGATCATATTCATTTAAAGCTATGATCGACAGCAATTAAATACTATCTTCAAACGTACACATTCGAGAGAATAGCTAAATACCCAATATTCAGTTGCCAGAGAAACAATATTATATATATATATATATATATATATATATATGGTCTAAAT
The DNA here is from genome assembly GCA_900617975.1 of Rodentolepis nana. Lineage (NCBI taxonomy): Eukaryota > Metazoa > Platyhelminthes > Cestoda > Cyclophyllidea > Hymenolepididae > Rodentolepis > Rodentolepis nana. The sequence continues at coordinate 12,767 of UZAE01000754.1, read as the reverse complement.
AAGAAAAAAAGTGTCCTCACAGCATTCCATTAAGCCTGATTTACCATTTAAGTAGTATGAAGCATATTTAGAGATAGAAAAAAACGATATTTGGTGGACCAACCAAACGCATGATTGATTCAATTGCCTTTTGCTTCCCAATCACAGTGAGAAGTGCAGGCTTTTAAAGGGCGCCATGACAACGCCGCTTTAGTCTCACACGTATGAATAAAGATAAGTTAGGTGTATTTTAACGTAGGAATAAACATCTGTGCATACAAACTAGAATGCAAAGAAAAGAGAAGCATTAGCGCCTTGTTGCATGCTTGGGACACACACACACACTAACAAGTATGATTTGTAATATGTTGCCCCCCCCCCCTCCGCCCCCACTGTGCCCACACACGCGATTACCTGACATGTTGACATTGAATGTCAGTGCAATATAACGTGCCACCGCAATCGGCATTAAGATAACAATCTGCTTGAAGTTTTGAACAAACAAAGGAGTAGGAATAAACAAAACGGGGCTAAAAGAGAGTAGAAGCTCACTGTAAAAATTGCAACAGCGGCACCAATAATGAAACCGACCAAAACATCGTGGGGATGATGCTTATTATCCGTGATTCGTGTCAGCCCAACGTAGAATGCAGCCGTGATTCCGCATACTTGGATGAAAGCTTGAAGTGCTGATCCAACGGCAATATCTGGCATCCGATAGTGGATATATACCTAAAAGTCAACCGGAATGTGATTCAAACATGCCATATTGAGACGGGGGAGGGGAGGGTGACATGAATGAACTTATGACATTTGAAAAGATGTCATCACATAGTATTAAAATAATTTGAATATAAATAAATCTAATTTTTATCAGAAATAAGTGAATTTGGAAGATTTGATACTAACCAAGCAAAGAGTGAATCGAATTCAGCCTTTTTAAGTTAAAATGTAAACAATAATATATTGGATAATAAGTGAACTGAGGTTTGCTTGAGTATGAAAAATAGTTAGATAAAGAATAACCAAATAAATCATTATGAACACGCAAAAAAGGTACATCAACAACATGAACGGAGAAAACTTTTTACAAAACCTGAAATTTACTGACATTGAGTGATGACCTTTTCTGCTAATTACTATAAAGCCAATCACTGGAAGCCAACAATTCCCGATTGAGATTGGTGCAAATAAAGATTTAACGAGCGAAAGAGCATGTCTTCCACTCCATAACAGAAACATTTATGGGCATTTTAATGACTATTAAATGAATAGTTACGTCGAAATTCAGTGCCAGGAAAATTAGCGCTAAATAGAAACTGGTGATAGAGTGATGATCCCTGAACAACACACATAAATGCTCAATAAGGCTAAGTGATAAAGCACCACTTGTCGAAATGTCATCCAGAATGCAAAAAAAACATCGAGAGCGATGCCATCTTTGCGACAACTTCGAAAGATGAAAATATGCAAATCTGAAGGAAAAATTTGAAGGGGCACAGCAAAAGGAACATGCGAAAAAATATTTTTCACCACTTCAAGGTGCTCGTTATAGGAAGAAGGGGTTTGAGGAGGGTAAAGGTAATCTGAACTAACTCCCAATGAGATACCCACATTTCACATGCTCACCCTAGAACATAAATAATGTGTGCAGGTGATCATCAAAACCGCAGGATGCGTACCGAGAAGCACTGATTAAGCAGACGTCCACATTGGAAGCTTGCCTGGATATAATTTCACAAGTAAAAGAACAATCTACACTAACCTTGAGAACGCAGCGTCTTTCTCGTGGAAAAAAAGAATTAAAATCCATGAAAATCCGACTATATTTTAAGAAATTTAAGCCCCGAATTCATACTAACGCTTAAATAGGAAATTCGATCACCGTGAACATTCTCGAATTTCTCCAATTTGGCAATTCGAGACACCAGAAAAAAAGCGTGGTAGAATACAAATAGTTGGGCAGAATGAGACACGTCTCTAGTAAAAGACAAGTTGATAGGTGATGTAGCTTAATTTTGTGCGTCAACAAAACAGTAGTAGATGCCAACGGTACCTAACCTGAGTGGACACTGGACACTCTAGAGCCGCTATGATGGTAAATTCACATCTTACCTTCCCTATTGTTGATAAGTATTAGCTAACAAATAAAGCCATCTATAAATGTCAGCGAATGCACCGAATAGTTGCCACAAATGCATCGATGTTTTTACTAGATCACCTGAATGAATTACGCTCCGCATCCCTCCTCACCACCACCCCCCACCCTCCTCGACCCCTCCCGCCCAAACCCGAATGTGCCCAAGGCGCCATTGCCTTGTGATGACTCAGACAGTTTTCCGATTATGCGCATGGAGCTTGCACCGTCCCCACTAATCTCATTTTTTTTTGATTTTATGAAGGTTAGCCATTATTATGACTCATGATTTCTTCGGTGGAGGGTGGGGGGGGGGGGGGGGGGGGGGGGGGGGTTATCAAAACACTAGGAAGTCGAGTGCATGCAACATGTTTTTTCATTCAACTTAACAAATGCTAATGGACAAGCAAACATTGAAGTCCACACATTCAATTGCACTTGAATCTAAACGTAGACCGTCTAGCCTTAAAAATGCTCTCAAAACAGACCCTTCACAATCCTAAGCGCAATCGAATTTCAAGTGAACAAGCACACTAACTTGTCATCTTAAAATGGGCGGCAACCCATTGTCGTTTCATTTCAGTACTGAGAAAAGGCTTCCAACGGGCATAGAATTTGGGTGGTAGAGAAATGAAAGACGTTTCTGCACTAACCTATTTATAAATAACGAGAGGGGGGATTAAGCGAGTTAAAATGAAATTGGCGACATGAAACACCTGTGAGCACTCACATAATGCACAAACTTAAATGTGCCTTAGCTTAAATCACTGGAGCCCACATTATAGAAACAATTATTGATTTTGTTTTTCAGTTCTTGATTTATGCACCAACAGTAATAGGCTACAGAATACCACAATTTACTGATGAATCTACAGGTTGGTGGAAGCCAAACCGCTTAACATTCTACATTAAGAATGACTTTTCAATCAGCCTGCATAGACAAAAACTTTATAACTTTTCTTATGAGCGAGTTATGCTATCGTTGTAAAGCCCTTAATTATAATATTGACAAATGAATCAAGATGCCAATTTGTTCAATTAAACCTACTTGCCAATAAGCCCTGAATATCGTAATCATGAGCTCACCGAAAGAAAAAACACTTGTAAAAAATGAAGGAAGTTTTAAGACAACCGTAAAGTGAATACTACCACGTAATGCATCAAGTATTGTCAAATGAATAATTTAAATGTACTGATATTCAAATCCTCAGTTCATGCCTGTCTAGACTACTTGGGATGTTTAAATCTCATGATATGACAAAAAAACGCTTAGAAAAAATTGCCTCAGGAATGCGATGGATAATGAAATCAAAAGGATAAAAAAAGTTCATTTAAAGGCGAAAAAGTTGAGAATCAAACGTTGAAATGATGAGAACAAATATTTTATACAAATATGAATGAGTATTATGATGAAGAGTGAGCATTCATTTATAATGGGTAAAGGAGGGGGGGGGGGGGGGGGTGTAAACTTCAAGACAGAAATGATTGTGGTGATCAATGTCATCCCAGTTGCCCTAACAGCTACGCTCCAACCAAACACTACCAAAAAGACATCCCAAGGACTAAAGTTTTAAGGACGAAGCGACCATAAACTCATTCGATGCGGCGCATAAATCATTATTCTCAGACTTGAATCTTCTTTTTTACCGATCCTTCCTACTCAGTACATTGAAACTCTTTGGGCGAATAATTAGCCTTTTGTTCAAACGGAACAAGTATTCAGCATTGGTTTTGATATAAGCTTCCCTTTGATGTGTGGGAAAAAAGAATAAAATGGTGGATACGAAAGGAGACAAAAATGAAAAAAATTATCACTTGAATAAACAAGACAAAGGCTAGAGTGAAAAGCAATAAAATTATTGAGAATTGGCAACTACTACATCCATTTATTACAACGTTTCGATCATCCTAGGCTTTAAAGTTACGCGTGATTCGAAAAATATCAACTCCATATAAATTATAAACAATCGAGTTCATACCGCAATAAACATAGCAGGATACATTGAGTACGCACTATGACCGGAGGGAAATGACAACCTAAAAAAATAATAATAATAATTGTAAGAAAATATTTTACTTACCTCATTTCATTAATCCGTTTTTGATCAGAACCCAAACAGGTAAAATTAGTTACGTAGCCATAAGGTGATGTCGTTACCGGAGAGGGATTACAAACATCATGGAAATGCGGTCGAAGTTCTCCGGCTACAATTTTTCCAACATGAACGAAGGATGCTGTGACAGCATATCCAAAAAGTAAAAGGAAGAGGAATTTGTATAAACAAAAAGCAACCTATATATGGTATTATAATTACGAAAAAGAGATAACTTAATACCAGATAAACGCCATTGTATTTAGAAGAAAAGCCATAATTACGAGCTCTCAAAAGTTCAATAATAACAATCTGGATAAAATATTAAAAAGAAACATATAACTTACTATTAAAATGGCTAAAAGGGGGGCTACTGTAAGAAGATAAATACTTGGGACAGTAGAATCACGGTAGGGATATTTTAGTGACTGATCATCTGCAAAATAACCTCTTTCAAAAGGTGGCACTGCATATATACCAGCAGCCAAAATCACAACTAAAATTTATTTTCAAAAATAATTCGAACGTTCTTACACGGAATGATGCCAATAAAATCATACAAAAATCGTAACAGAAAATATTTCAACCCCGACATATCATCCGTCTTTCTGGTTTAACGTAAAGACCGCTTATATATCACGACCTTGTAAAATAGGTCAACAAAAATATTAAATTTTTTAAAATTTAAGCTATTTAAATTTATAATACGCTTTCAATGTATTTATTTGAAATAAATAACTTTTTTTAAGGATTTTTATTTAATATCTTTTTATTTTCTACATCATTGATATTGTGATTTAAAAATGATTATTACTAGTGAATGTAAAAGAATATTTTATCAGGTATATCAACCCTTCCGGTATTTACAAATTGTAATTCTTCAAGAATCATTTTTCTCATTCCGTAATTGAAATTTTCGCTGTTTAATGGGAATTCCGGGTAGTCCCATTATGAGTTTAATTATTCAAAATATATTTCTTGATTTTTTCCTCTTTATTTTAGTTAAATTCATTTAAGATTTGGGGTAAATATTTGTAAGGTTGAATTGTCATTTTCCAGAATCTCCTTAAACGAATTCCCCTTTATAGCGGATTGGCTACTTCTATGGCAACTAAAATCAATTTAGGTATTATGCATGCAGGGTTTGTCTCAAAAATGGTCATCATTTCGCTTAACAAATATAAATCGCATTTTCGGGGATGTAGCCGATTGCACGTCTGCACTTTCTAAAATTCTAATTTTGCATTAAACGTTTTGATAATCTTTGATATGCTAAACACTCCACTATTCCATCTCGATTGAGCTTATGAATCTTGCCAGTTTGACAAGTGCAACGAGGTTTAGCTGATTGACTAAAGTCAAGTTAAAATTTTCCCGAAAAGTGTGGTAGGCATTGTGACTGATTTTTGAAGGAATGTTTGGGTGGGGTAATCCATGAAATCAATTGGCATCTATAGAACATGTATGTGCAGGATACCATGCCTTGAATTTCCAATTGAAACGTCAAAGCCAATTTCGGTAACAGTAATAATAAAAGACAAGCCTTTGAACCATGAAGAAATCGATGGGTGTTGCAGCGATTTAGTCAAGTTCCGTCTACGTATGGGACATCATTAGTGAATTGCAGGATAAAGTCGGAATGAAGAGCTTTTCTTGGCGAAAAGTTGTTTGCAGTTATCCGGCAAGCAGAAATTAGTGGTTTGTAACCAGTGAAGATAGTGAATTAGTGTCCTGGCAAGATAAGTCGAAAGTGTTTGACTGTTTGAGTAAACAGCTATCAAATTTCCTGTATCATTTCAAGGAGGGTAACGGCTTTCTCGACAGTAATGATGATTTTTAAACTTACACATTAACAATCCGTCAAAGGACAGCCTCGACTGTCACTTGAACCATTCGTTTTTGGAATATTTATGGTTGCATTTGAAGAATCGAGACGACTTGGTGTCATTATATTAATAACTGTTCTTTCACGTCATTAATTTCTAATTTGACTTTGGGTGCCATACTAAAACTCTTTGATTAGCATAAAGTATATCGGCGAGAGAGTGCAGGGTTTGAGGGTATTTTAGAAAGATACTTCCAAGATAGCTCATCATTGGCGAGGAATGGGGAATAATTTTTATTGGTTGAGCATCAGTGTAATCTGTAACAGACTAGGCTTTCTCCAGTACGAAGGAAGGGGAGGGAGACCGAATACCATTGGTATCCACGTGGTAGCTAAGAATATCGATTTCAGCCTGACCAAAATAGTTAATTCTAGGGGTTAACAGTGGTCCCACATTGCGTCAGATGCTCAAATATTTACAAGAGAAGCAGGTTGTGCTCCAAAGGGTTTGACTTCATTATTGAGAATGCAATTAATACAATCACAGACAAAATTTAAAGCACGGTCTACTTGGACCATAAAATGTTAAAATATCTCCACCTCGATTTTTGAAGTCAAATAGACCGTAATGTCTGATTAAAGTCAACTTTACGATACCTTCCACATTGTCATCAGTATCCTGTAGAAAACCAGCACAAAATTTAGTTAGGTGGAAAGGGTTTATATCTAATTACCTAAAGCGAAAAATCGTGCATATGATGAATTGAATAACAATCTTTGGCATGGTCTACAATTACTGTTTTTCTTCGAGAATACATGACTATCATACGATTCTTAGAAACGATATAGGTTTAAATTCTATTTTTCACAGGAATATTGCTGTGATTTGACGTATACAGGCTGCTTATTCGTAGTAACATTTATTTATTTACATCAAATTGCAGGCGTTTTGATAGTTATCATTAGCCCTTTAGTGGACCTCAGGCTCCACAGAGGGGAAGGAACATCAGAGTGAAAAAAAGTCGAGAGGGGGAGGGGAACAGAAGAGTGATTCAAAGATGTAAAAGAGACAGACATAAAGGTATAAAAACGGTGAGGAGAGTAACGTGGAAATAATCAAATATGACATACAGTGGGGTCATAGTAATTAGAAGTCAGAAGTCGACTGCCGAATAATAGACTTTTTTACCGTATGAGTATACGTTGCCCAAGGTGGCACCACGTGGAGGTAAGTCTAACGCACACACTTTTTCGTAGTAACATAATGCCACATCTCATGTATGAGTTGCTCATTTTCAGACAGAAAGCGAATGGCATCTGATAAGTTAGGTAGGATACTGGGGAAAGAATTTTTGACGCCTAGGCCAACCAGACTCTAGGACACCATCAGCGCAGAAAATATGGAAAAAGGTAAGATTATCTATCAAATAGCCCCCCTCCCCTTGAGGTTGGTGAGTGGGTAGGAAACTCCAGGTGAAGTTCTAAACATAAGTTAATGTATTTGAGACCCAAAATTGCGTAATTTATCGCACATGATACTAAGTTGCCATAATTTGGGAAAACCTTAATAATTTAGTTAATTTTCGCAACTTCTCTAATTTCTAGGGTAGAAGAGACACTATATTTTGTGAAATTAGAGCTATTTTTTTTTCAAAAAAACGCCAGGAGCAGGGAATGTGACTGTGATCATCATGGAAAGTGCAAAATTGTTTGCTTATCAACAAGCAATCATAGTGGAAGTTGGTAGAGAGTTTGACGGGCTGATTTGGCTAAAGAAGCCAATTAATAAAGCTATGATGATCTTCGGATTGGATAGTCACTTGGTGAACGATCAATGGGCATATATATATTCTGCAAGGCCGGTGTTGAGAAAGCCAAAAAAAATCTTTCAAGTCAAAGCAGTTTATACCAGTTTGAAGTATTTGTCTATTGATAGCCTGCAAGTTCCTTTTATTTATCGCTTAGGAAACGAATATTTGCATCTCCATTGTTTTATTTTTGATATTATCGCTATGCTGATGATTTGCCTGCAAACATAGGCAAGAATTCTTTTTACGTCACCAGTGACCGAATCACACTAAAGTAATTGCAAAAAATGTATAAATTTGAAAAGAAAATAAAAATTTGCTTTTAAGGTTTTAACTATAAGAATGTCGAACAAAACAAAAATCATTTTGTTCAAATATGTAAAAGTATCTATATATTTGTTTGAATGCTAAATTTTCCCACTTTTACTTAAAAAAAGTTGAATTACTTTAATCAGCCAAATGCTTAGTCAGGACACTCACTTCATTTTTTGAACAAAAAAGGAACTAATTGTGCCTTAAATGCTTCTCCCTTTGTAGAAAAGCATATTTCCGACCAGATTTAGCATTCACTAAAATAAAAACGCTAGCAAAAAATACCATAAAACTCTTATCTTATTGCAAAGATAATACGAGTGGCTTCTTCAACGTTAACATAAAAGAAGATATCAAATTATTGATTTTTCCTTTAATCAATGCAAATACACAATAAAGAACACATAAATGGGAGGCGATTTTAGGGAATTACCTTTATTGGCAATTTTGCTTCGGTCTGTTAATGTCATTCTGACCGGTGAAGTTGCATAAAAATAAATCCTGATGCAAAAGGTAAATAGGAGCAAAAGAAGAGAATGTCACAAGGTAATCCAAAGCGTAAACATTTTTGAGGCACAAATTAAGTTAAGCCAAGGTGGTGTAAACCCCAAGAGGATTACACTGGGTTCTTCAGAGAAAGGTAGTCTTATATTATAACATTGACGACAGAGAAAGTTTGCTTTTATCAAGAAAGTGTTTTATTTTATTGGAAAGCTCAACAACAGAATAAAAACACACTGATTGTCATTATTACTTAATTGAAGTTTTTGAATAGTGAAAATTGTCTGGACACAGGAAATAGAAACCATGGTGTTTCAAATGCTAATAAACCATGGATCATTTGTAAAGATTCAATTAAGGAGTAACATAATTTGTTATCGAAAGACATTCCAATTATTCAATTTTTTAATGAAATTTGTATATCGATTTCTAATAACTAGCAGTTTAGAAGCCCTGTTTTCTAAGCATCCAGTCGAATGAATGGCAAAAAATGATGTAATTACACGGTTGGTGACGGATGTTTAACTCAACCGCTTTCAAAGCATGAAAATAAGCATGAGTGGCGGATTGCTGCAATAATAAGACTTGACCTATGCTCAATTATATCTATGGCAAGATCAGCTGGTTTTTAAGGGCTATAGAGGATGTAGGACAAGTTGATTCGGTAAGTGTATTACAGGCAGGGACTAAGTCATTAAAAGCAATGGAGGAGTTGTTAAACTAAGCATGGACTGTTGATTGGCTGTAGGCTGGGTGATCTCCGCGCTCACGGTCGTAGAGCCACATCTCGAGTTTGTCTGAGCGCTTGAGATACCTTCTTTCATTGATGACAATGCACTTGCCATGATAATGTATTTGAAGCTTTCGCCAAAGTTACATTAGGCAACCATTTAGTTAATTCTCAGTCAAATAGCTAACTCAAAAGAGAAGCTTTCACTTCTTTGGAACAAATTTAAGATATACCATAACATATTTTAAAACTTCAATGTTAGTCCCTAATCGTAATGCCCTCCTAAAAAGAAGGTTCGAAGGCTTATTTAAGGTTGAATAACCAGTCAATTCTTGCCGAACACAAAATTGTATTTAACTATGGCGTTTTGATAACTTCAAAACTTATAGGTGGAATATGCTATGTGAATATATGCTTATATCAAATGGCAGGATTTAGGATAGCCATCATGGGGTGTGCGATAGACTTGCCTCCACGTGGTGCACCCTGGGCAACGTATACTCAAAAGGCGAAAAATCTAAAAACCGGCAGTTGTCATTTGACTTCTGACTACCATGACCCCAATGTGTGGTTAATCTATTTCTTAAAAAAGCTTTTTGGTTTGATAGTCTCATTATAAACAAATGTACTTAGTAACAACAAGAACAAATTTCGCAGTATTTAAAAGCGTATTGTAGAACCACAGAGCCGATCCATTTATTATTCTTTTGCATGAAAAAAAGCGTCGCATCATGTTAAGGCTTTCTTTTTTTTCACGTCCCCATTTCACGCTGGAAAAAAACTTTGAGTACAACTGTCAACATTCATGAGCATCAACAAATTTCGAACTTACGATGGTAAATTTTAATTAAGATTAATATTATACTATTTAAAAAATTTAAAGAAAGTGAAAAATTACTATTTATTAACAAAACGGCAATTATGAAGGCAATTTATTTGGATTCTTTACTTGTAGTTTGATGTTGGTTGCTGTCTGGTGCAGCATAATGATGTTGAAATCGTCATTTCTGGAAGGACGAGGTTCAAGACAGCTTCATTAATTTACTTATTTTATTATCAATATGGGAATGAACCAGGAATATGCCTTAGAGTTTTTTATTATTTAAAATGGCAGGCTTTATGATATTTTTCATTAGCCCCTCAGTTGACTTTAGCTTTCCCCATGGGTGGGGGGTGCATATATAGCCGTTCATTAGTTGTCTTCTGACTTCCAATATCTCTGGGTTTCCGTCGTTGTCTTTAGGGCTGGACATCGAATCAGGTGCCCGTCGTTGTCTTTAGGGCTGGACATCGAATCAGGTGGGTATTCTCTATTTCCCCCTGTAGGTCACATAGGGGGCATGTTGGTTGAAATTTCCTCCTGTAGGTTACATAGAGGGCATGTGGGTTGATCGCTAGACACCGAATCAGGTGGGTCTTCTCCATTTCCTCCTTTGAACACCGAATCAGGTGGGTCTTCTCCATTTTCTCCTGTAGAGAATCAGATGGGTCTTCTCCATTTCCTCCTGTAGGTTTCACATCAGGTGGGTCTTCTCCATTTCCTCCTGTAGGTTACAGATCAGATGGGTCTTCTCCATTTCCTCATGTAGGTTACATATGGTGGGTCTTCTCCGTTTCCTCCTGTAGGTCACATAGACAGGTGGGACTTCTCCATTTCCTCCTGTAGGTTACATAGAGTATGTGGGTTGAGTGTATACTCTCAATCTGTGAAGGTGTTTTGATACTCCCAATCTGTGAAGGTGATTTGCCAGGCAATCGTGTCCGGTACCTAGTCTAATCTCAGCAACAGCTCCGATTCTTGACCAGTCGGTTATGCCAGATATGGCTAAAGGTAAAATTCAACGAACACAGTGGAAGTAAAAAGTTGAGTATAATTAAATGAAGGCAAAGGTAGTAGCGAAAAGAGGAAGGGGTGTAAGAATGATAATGCAATCAAAAATCCAGAGATTTACGGATGAAATTCATCATAGAATTCCTCTCGAATTCTAAGGAAAAAATGCATGTCAATAGGAACTAAAAAAAGAATTATGCGTATAACGAAGGTGTGATAATCAGTCTCGTGCATATCAATCAGTTCACACCGATTGGTCGGGGCTCTAATTATAGAGCTTTTTGAACATAGAATAAAAAAAGTCACTTTATTATAAAAAGGGCAATTCGGTTTTTGGGAATCAATACAAAAATAGCATAAAATCCATATCTTGCTGTCATATTTGGAAGTTTCTCTTTAGTATATATCAAACGCTAGACAAATAGGCATTGAAATAAACTGCAGCAATATCTATGATAAGTTTCCCTAGTAAGGAATCGCCGCTGAAGTTAACCAAGCTTTTTCAACAATAGCTTATGGTGTGAATAACACCTTTTCAGGCTTTTTTGTCACCATCACAAAGCCCAGCCGTAAAAATGCAATTAGGGCTACTCGAATCACGAGGCGACTATTGATTACTGATCATCAGTTACTCTCTACTCGATTAGTAATAGTGCCATAGATTTAAGACCGATCAATTACACATGGGTTGGCTTTAATCAGCTTTGGTATGGATGTGAGCTGTAAGAGTGTCTTGTGCTCAAACCTACTGAACACTCATTCATGAGTGTAATATGAGAAAGATAGTAAACTAAGAATCATCCTCTAAACCCTCTCAGCTCTTTTACTTGCGTTCTCTCAACTATTCTACAAATATGTACGCTTTGATTATTCCAAATGTCAAGTAGATTTATAATTTAATGCCCTACTCTGAAGTTGAATTTTTCCACTTCAGAAATTTGGATCTAGCTAATTCCACAACTTTAATGACCAATACAATTACTGGTCATATTTAAGTCCCTCAATAGAGGGCTCAGAACACGATGAAAATGTAGTGGATCAAATGGCAGTTATCATTGGCCCTTTAGTTTATTTCGGGCTCCATAGAGGAGAGAAACGTCAAATTCACAAAAAGTCTGGAGGCGGAACAGAAAAGTGATTTTCGGGTGTGAAAGAGGCAGACACACAAAGGTAGAGAAAAAGAGTAAGTTGAATATTGTGGAAGTGGTGGAATATGACATACATTGGAGTCATAGTAGTTTGAAGTCAGAAGTCAACTGCCTATTCATGGACTCTTTTTTGATTTATGAGTATGCGTTGCCAAGAGTGCACCACGTTGAGCATAGTCTATCACGCACAACATATAATGAAAACGTAAAATTCAATATTGACACCTTTATTAAAAATTTCACATCCCTGGCTTTTTTAGCATAAATACTATATTTATAAATGATTAACAATAGCATTTATTTATATCAAATGGCAAGCATTTTGATGGTAATCATTAGCCCTTTTGGTCGACTTCAGGGAGGAAAAACATCATAGTGAAAAAATTCGAGAGTGGGGGGGGGG
>UZAE01000753.1:0-18769 GCA_900617975.1 Rodentolepis nana | reverse complement strand
TTGTCTGTAACGTATAGCAGGCGACTAGGGAATCTGCCAGAATCAGGCGTCGCCTTTACTGTCTGGCGTGTTCTTTTCCCGCCGGACTGCGTTGTTGGCGTTTAAGGTGTTGACACCAAGGAGTACATTTTTTTGCGTTATCTCCGTAGGTGCGATGATAATAACAAATAGTGTCTTCATTTTCTGTTAAATTCTGTCGTCTTCTGGATGAAAATGTACGTTGACGATTGGGTTGTGAAGAAAAATTTGAGATGATTGTCTCAAGTTCTTGGAACTGGTCTGTAAGGTTGTCCAATCGTTGCGACATACTGTCAGCTGGGGGTGAAGTACTTACAGTGTGGACTCTAGGTCTACTAGCACGTCGATGAATACTGTCGGCCACTTCAGCCAATTTGTCTAGATCGTCTTGATAAGGGCTAGCCAAGAGTTGAGTGGCTAGGTGTTCTGAGAGTCTATCTAACCACAGTTCTCTTAGCATTCTTGTGGACACATCCTCGGGACAGACCGTAGAACGCATATAACGAAGAAGTTGAGATGGTGTTCTATCACCGAGTTCGGATTCTGTAAAAAAATTTTCTTTACGTTTTTCGGCAGAAGCAGATAGGTGTTTAATGAGAGCCTGTTTGTGCAGATCGTATGAATTGTTGCCTGGCGTTCTAGTAACTAGATCTTGAAATGGTTGTCGGATATCACTTGGTAATGCTACCGTTAGATGAACGAACCAGTTGGTACGTTTTGAGATACCACTAATATTGAGAGTATTTTCGAACTGAACGAACCAGATTTCTGCACAATCGGGATTAAAGGTCGGCCAGCTCGGGATGGTAGTAGATTGATTGTTGTCTGTTTCTTTGGGCATAATGTTGTAAATAGGAAAGATCGATGAGAGAGTTGGATAGAGGTTGACAATCCGGGAACGATTGAGCGGTCAAATAAACTCGTATCACCCAAATGTGGTTTAACTACTGCTGAGCGGATGCAGTCAGGCTTGAATCACGTCAGGGTCACCAATTGTAGCGGATAACCACTTTCGAAAACCTTGACTAAACTCAGAAACCTCTACTATGGGTTCGCAGAAGAGATAGACGTATTGCAGGAATACGTTTATTCGCTAGCTAAATCACGCCCTTGTGTACACAGGAAGGAAACTCGGTCATACAGCATGGCGGCTTTCGGTAAAACGAGCGAGGGCCCTTGAGCTGCTATTGGCTGCGTGCTCTTGTCCTCAATCAGTACGCGAGGTTGTACGGCCGCACATCAAGCCTATGAGTACACGCATGCGATGACGTGTCCCACAATGTTATTGCCTTTGATGTCTTTCGGGTTGTTCCTGGTGTTCAGCTAACAATCGGTTTCATTTTGTAGTCATTACATAGTCTCAATTCGATGACTTGCATAGCATGTGAAGTTACGTCAGGTCACATTGTCTTTGGAATTCTGTCTAGTCTGGCAAGTACTTGCGTAACTAATATGAGTCACTTCCACTTTGACGTTGACTTCACCTTAACGATAACACAACACTTTAGGATGCAGTATCGAAGTTGAACGTCAGATGGAGTTTCTGCGGAAATGAGTATGGCGTCGATGATCACGTTGTGGAAAGTCGATAAAACTGTGCATGTTCCAATTATTAGCCATTTCTGATATATCAAGTGATGAGTGGAACTGAAGAATAGTGAATATATTCCCTCTCCCCCCCCCCCGACCGCACTCACCTTACGAATTTTTGATAATTTTTATTATTATTTTATTACTTGTGGTCGCAATTATAGGATTTAATTAAGTGAGCCATATAATTCCTATTCATCTCGCCAACATTTTACCTACTACTAACCTCAAGCATGATTCTTTCCAGTATTTGTAATGGTTCTCATCCCCTCATTACCGTGGCACACAGTCAATTCTAATCATCCGTTCCACAGACCGACTCACTTCTCCCACCTCACTCAGTCCCATTAAGTGCACACCTTAAAGCCTTTCCATCCCTCCATCTAACCACCTATTGATGTAAAGAGGTGGTGAGCGCACGGGTACCATAACATCTGTGGAGACTGTAGCGTCTAGCGCCTTATGATAGAAAAGTGGCGAAATGGATGAAATGTGAAAGTGCGAGAGAGAAATGCAGGCAAAGAGACTTTACAAATTCAGTTATCTACTCCTCTCCCTCTATTTGTATCAATTCTGAAGTTGTGCTTTCTATTCACTTGCCTCGAATTACCCTAAATACCTCTAAATTGCATCAACTACACTAATATTGCATTAAAATAAACTCTACTTGCTTTATTTAAGTGACATATGCGTGTACTTATCTTTTCACATCCGGGGTGTGCGATAGACGTACCTCCACGTGGTGCACCCTGGAAGATGAATACGTTAATAAATGAGAATTTTAGTCAATCGTTATGAACCGATAGAGGAAAGGCCAAAGAGAGTTTCATACAGAGAGGTGTGTTGTTGAGAGCGAATGGGAGATGATTTTTCGATTGACTGATGTGGATTCGAATGCAAGTGTGCGAACGACCTGTGTTTGACCATGAGTGATAGCTGAGAAGCCTATTCTAAAGGGACATATGCGTCGTAATGGCTCAGTATATATATATATATATATATATATATATATATATATATAACTGACAACACAACAACTTCAGATTATTTACCTTATTTCATTAGTTGAAAATGAGCCCCCACAACAAGACTCATATACGGAAGCTTTGCATCCCATTTTCACGAATCGGCCAGTTCTTTCCATCTTAGTGAGTGGGTTGCAATTCATGACAAAGCGAGTCGGAGGGAAGGATCAAATGGAAAATAAATGTGTCAAACATGAAAGAATGGTCAACCACTCCTATAATTCCCTTCTAAGAAACTTCATTGTATGATATTTAAGATCTATGGGAAGAAGAGGAGTTCTTCAAAAATGCTATTTTGAAGTGCATGCCTACAATCCCTCTTGAGTTAGCCAATACCCTGTACGACATGAAACGCATCTATGTGAAGTACATCCTAAGTAGGCATCAATACCTTCCGCAACTTTGGACGTCCATGGATTCTACCACTTAAAACTACGTCCTTCTTATTGAATATCTGGGTGACAAAATATCTCAATTAGGTGTGGAAGATGCTAACAATCTTTTTCACAAAATGGACAGCCCATGCGCATATACTTTAGTCCAGAAAAAGATGTCAGGGAAGCGATTATTGAAAAGGCACCACATCTGGCTTCGTGTAGGGCGGCTCAAATTCATTCAGAGATTAATACGCCTAAGTCTAACCCTACTACTGCTAAACCAGCAAATGGAATGAAAATTTTGAAACTCGCTAATCAAAACAAACTGAAATTGGTGCGATCTGCGTTGCCCACATTCGATCAAGAAGTGGAACGATTCGTCAAAAAGTACGGTGATGTGTTCAGCGGGAATACTGATAAACTGACCGCGAAAGGTGTCAAAAGGATTGTTCTTGAAAATTGTTCTCATGAACCTCTCTTTAAAATCTTATTTGCACTCTTCTGAGCACTTTGCATTCACTAGCTTTAAATGAAATATGGTTTTGGAATTGTGTTTTTATGCGATTTGTTGGTTAAATGATAGCGATCAGATTTTATTAATGTCAAACGTGCAATTGGTTGCAATACTTGTAATTGAAATAGAGAACTTGGAGTTAGAGATTTGCATTGAATAGTCATAATCGTAGCGTTTTCAAATATATGCTGTCGGGAGACTCAATTCAATTAGCATATTGGTCAGATTTTTGAGTAGCAAGAAGTGGTCTCAATGAAATACCAAATACGCATAGTTTATCAGCTATTATAATTATATCCAAAGCCAATTTGGAATAAACCTGTTCATTTAGCAAGAAACTCTCAAGGATGTCTAATTTAGAACGTGTTAAACTATTCTAGCAACAGCCAGTTATTTCAACCAACACGAAGTTAAGACTATGAGCTGCCTTATTAACGATGAGCCAAGATATCAATCTTTCAAATCCCATTTCTATTGCCATATGATAAAAATATTAAATTGTCAGTTGGTGTTCACCATATTTTGCCTATCGAGGTTAAAAGTGCAACCATTCGCAATACGTGCTCTAATGATTAGGATTCAGGTGTACTGCATTTATAGCCTGGGGCTTATCACTTCAGACCACAGGCCGACTGAACTCTGGGAAGAAAGAATAAACTGAAATGGCAAGGCCGACACTTCTCGATTGAATATCAGCTGCCAATAAGCAGTGAACATCCTAGACAAGCATTTACTGAGATCGAGAGGCGGAAATGGGAGATTTGAGTTTTGGAAAGCTGACTGCTTATTTAGTAAACAGGGTACGATTCGATCTTGAACAGAATAGAGTGATGTAGGACTACATGTAAACCTGAAGTTGCTCTGTGTATTCTTTTTATTCCTTTCCATTTACCATATGCTTGGCTTCCTGCTAGTCCATCGAGTGGCCTCGACAATTACAATAGTACTTTCGTGCCACTCTGGTTAATAATAATAATTACTGAAATGTAAAATAGGGGTGGGTGGCGCAGAGATTTCTATGTGTGCCTTCGAAGTTAAGGATCGCGGATTGGAAGCACATGGGACATGCGCTGATTGAGTGGGAAGGGCAGTCGCTGTGTTTAAGTTCACCTTCTTCCCGTAATACTTGTCCACTTTTCAAATGAGTGTAAGGAATCCCTCATCTGAGTGATTTTGCATATTATCGATTATTTGTGTTGAAGATGAATTGATAGTTTGATAGAGCCTATTCAACTTCAATGCTTTCTGGCGGGTTTTACTTATTACTCACCATCAATATAGAGGCGGAGTATAAATGGCATAAATGGTGCAGAAGATCTCGTATCAGCATGTTTCCCCTTGTAGCTACATAATCAACACTAGTATTTCGATTTCAATAATGCCATTGTAAGGTGACCTTTCGTCTTATAATCCCTACTCCAATTCTGTACTTATGACCTTTTTGGCCACTACCCAGTAATTATTATTTATTTATTTATTTATAGCCCTTTAGTTGACTTCAGTCTTCATAGAGGGGAAGGAACATCAAATTGAAAAAAGTCGAGATGGAGGAACAGAAGAGTGTTTCAAAGATGTAAGAGACAAACACAAATGTAGAACAAAGGTAAGGTGAATACTGTGGAAATAGTCGACTATGGCATAGAGTGAGGTGATGGTAGTTTGAAGTGAGAAGTCAACTGCCAGTTAATAGACTTTTTTGCCGTAGGAATATACGTTGCCTAGGGTGCACCACGTGGAGGTAAGTCTATTGCACATCCCCCAGTAATTATTTTTGCCATACAAATATTTGTAATAAATATTGTTTGATTTAGTAGGTTCAAAGAATATTTAATTAGTAATGGGCACTTTGGCAATAAGTTGAATTTCGAAATTATTAGTTCATTTATTTCTGCTAATGACGGCTACGAAACATTTCATGTGAGAGACTACCACTCAGTCGTTTCTTTTAGTCAGATCGGTTAATTGATCTACTCAGACTGGTCATTTCTCAAATTGGATATTGCCATTCCATTGTAGGCTGCAATCGTTCACACTGTTGCTCACTGTTGCTAAGCAGGGCTTACGAAGTCAGTCGTAGAGCCAAGCCCTGTGTGACTTTTCCATAGCCCCAATAATGGTGTCCGACAAAGGCAGACATGAGATTTCTCTTTATGCTGCTGAATGCCGACACTAGAATCATGCTTTCGGGCTCTCATCGGTTGTGAATCGCAAGCTCAGCTAATAACTCTGAAAAATCCCACGAATAAGCTCCAGTAGGAACGATCTTGACTTTGAGTTCTTGTGAGACGCCTTCCCAATTCTTCTGCCCTAAATCTTTGATTGAGCCATCTGTTTTCAAGAAGACATGTAAAGAAATCAAACGCCAGGTCTCAGGGACGTCATGACTTAACTAGCTGACACTCCCAATTCTTCCTTTATCTGTTGCTACTGCGCCTCCGACATTCTTCTTTGGGAATACATTTTGTGGCTCGGTTTTGCTCCCACCATACCCGTGTAATCGGTTTAGTTCGCACCCTGTCCTATTTCATTTCGACTAGGGTTACATGCAACATCGATTCCCAAGCCTATATGAAAATCCATTTACTAGCTAGACCTGATCAGTTTCGTTGACCATTTCATTCGTTGCCCGTGCACTAGCGAGCATAGAACACAACTTTTACCCTTTCTAACGACCACTTGAACTCACGTCTTACATTCAAGGGTCTAATTGAGATATAAATTGAGCCCTGGATAGACTTCAGATACAGTTGATGGTCTGTGTATTTATCGCATTGACTGCACAACTACCAGCCGCTAGTGCAAGCCTAAAAGGCAGAACTTGGCTGGTCAGACAACACTATGGTAAGGCCTACAATTAGTTGCACCTCTTGGAAATCATAAATACATCGTCCTAGATAAAGTTAACCTTGTAGAGGAGCGCACATTTCTCCGACTAATTCAAGGGTCTTTAAGATATCTATTTCGTGTATCATTACATGTACTCTCTCCA
Source organism: Rodentolepis nana (assembly GCA_900617975.1). Lineage (NCBI taxonomy): Eukaryota > Metazoa > Platyhelminthes > Cestoda > Cyclophyllidea > Hymenolepididae > Rodentolepis > Rodentolepis nana. The sequence continues at coordinate 12,256 of UZAE01000753.1, read as the reverse complement.
TCATTAATACCACTAGAACTTAACGATTATACATGCATATACATATACACGAATATATGTAAATATAAATATTAATAATATAAAATATTTGTATGTGTTTGAATTCATTCATCGTATAGATTAATTCATGATGTGTACTGCATTTGTTAGGGTGGCCTGGGCTTGCCTCCAAATACGTATCAATGTTACCACTTTTCACCATTTATGTAATTTATTGGTGTGCACTCTAAACTACTTACAGCATTTTAGCCTGCTGTTGCACGCTGTGACTTTATGAGTTTGGCCTGCAAGTGCTCTTTCACTATGACCATCCCCTGTGATACAGCTCCTAGAGCAGACCAATTCTAAGATGCCAGAGGCTTACTTCATATGCGTCTACACAATAATAATGTGCCATGTCATTCCCTCATACTCCCCTGACACCTTTGATTCGTTTATTCAATGCTTCACCCGAGAGGTCATTCGAATAACAATTCAGACTTCTACACTTATTCAAACTTAACATGTAACAAATCTAGAATGGCGACCTTGCGTATGGAGAACCATCACCTCATCTAAGATTCCCATAAAATCCTTTGCTAATTAGCACATTAAGATGCATGAATAATCGACTCATTTTGGAGTTATATTAGTAAGAAATGCTTAACAGAAGAAGCCGAAGCGGAGAGGACGAAGTCGTTTTAATTCAAGCTAAATTAGATCTCCTTCTCCAGAACAATAAATAATTTAAATTCCTCCACCCAGCCTAGTCATATTTGAGGGTTAAAACGTTTTCTTTCCAATTCCACCTCCTTTGTTTCTTTGTGAGCTCTCTGTTAGAACTTTAACAGGCATGTTAACGCATTCCCACGTCTTCGAAAGTTGGGTGGAGCGCGACTAGAAGTGTTTGTGGCATTTCGCAATGGAATTTTCGGCCATGTCTTTGTTTACAGCGGGTCCTAACCACCTTCCGTTTAATAAACCGCAAACTCACCTTTTAAACTGAAATTATCCCGAGCCTAAGACTTAATTATCCTACTAAAACCGATACATTACTCAATTATTCAAGCCAAAACCCTTAGTTTCTGCATGGATGCGGCCTCAATGGCACATCAGGGAGAATATTCAGATGCAGCTTATGCTTCTAAATCCGAAATTGCGGGAGAATGACTACGAGCAAATGTCTTCGTGGAAATAAGATCAAGCTTCAAGTTAAAGCAATGCAACGAGTATTTCACACTTCTTTGCCATTCTCACAATGAGTACTCGCAAGTACAATAAGTGTTGTCTACTCTAACAATTCCCACAATTAACGAAAACCAATTAAGAGGCGGAGCGTATTTCTGAAGTACTCTCTATTAGAACATATTAAAGCTGCAATTAGGCATTTAGCAGAGAGGGAGGAGAGAGAGATTAAATGAGCCCCATAACAAACTCTATTACAGGATCGTCTTTTGCGAGATTTTGGACCTGCTGAAGCTCCTCTTTGGTCATATTCTTCATTAAGTCAGTGATGATGGGCATGTTGGTGTTAACAAAGTCAATTTGATCCTTGCTCAACTCACGAAGAGCGCTGCTAATGCTTGGGATTAGCTTGTGAATCGCCTCAAGTTTCTCCTCTTCAATAAGAGACAAGAGCGTCCCTATTTGTGGAATAGTGATGCTTGCCTCGTCAATGTCTTCTTTGGTGTAAAATGGAGGGTAAATGACAACCGCCTTGGTGGTTGTTGGAGCCGGAGTTGTTGTCGTGGTAGTGGTCGTTGTGATTGTAGTCGACTTCTCGGGCACAACGTGTGGTAAACAAGGTTGGAGCAATGGCACTTTTCCAATGATAATTTTAACGAGATGCTGGTCTTGAAAACGACTGAGGTAATGACAATGGTGCTCGGTGCGCTGCAAAATTGCCTCTATGGCTTTTGGCTCCATTTTTGCAAGGAGAGAGGGCAACTCGGGAACATAGGACATAACATACTGCACTGTCATCGTGTGCATTTTGGTCATGAGGTCCTGAAGATTTTCGTGGTGATTAATGATGTAACTCACAAAGCCCGGCTCAAGGTAGAATAGTGCATCTGCGAGTTCAGGTGGAATATTAGGCATATATTTCAAAATGGAGTGGCGAACTGAAGGCTCCAGGCTATCCACTGGATGATATTCCGGAACATATTTTGGGTACAAATCGGATTGAGGAGGATATCCCTCCTCAAATGGTTGATAGACCTCAGGTACCGGCTCACAGTCAAACTCCACACAGGGATATTCAATTGGGAAAAAGTGGCAGCCGAAGGAGTATGGTTGACGATAGCCTCTACGTTTATTCTTTCGGACACCATCTTTTTCTATTTCTTTAAGCCAGCTATCAGTCATCTTGCGCTTTGTTTTCGGCAATTTTCGGGCAACAACGGCCTTGGTCTTGCTCAAGACCTCTTCGATGGTCTCGGGAGATAGGTTGATAAAGAGATCATCGGGTTTGTGCACACGTTTAATGATTGCCTCAGTTGTTGTGCGATTCAAAGTTCCGAGAGTTTCGTCCAGGTGTCTCATTGAAACAATGAGTTGTTGCAAATCCTTTGACGAAATGTCAGTTGCCAGAGCCGCATGGATTTTCTCCTGATTATGTTTGACCACCGATGGATCTGCCAAAGCACAGACAAGGCAGAATGTCACAAAGACGATAATACTGCGAGTAACCATCCTAACCACGTAATGATGTGTGGGCTGCATTATGTTAAATATATAAGCATTGATACAGATACTGGATTGGCTATGCTATCACATGACTGGCTACTCTATTGGGTAACTGTCAAGCCACACTGAAACTGGCCAATCACAGTAAGATTGCATGAGAGGTGTATATGATTAATCGCGCAAGATGGTCTAGTGGTTTTAATTGTTCGTGCAAAGTGAAAAATTGTCCCCAAGCTATTTGCACTCGGCATATCATCGAAGGGCTTCATTTCCTTTCGATACTCAGAGTGAAATCCGACCTTTAACTATTTTAGAATGCTTTAATTTGCGCATAATTTTTGCATGCCACATGAAATTGCGTGCAACCCCGATAAGATGTACACTCATAACTGCCTTGAAATACTACGAAACGCGAATTTTCTTAACTACATACGCTAAATGTCATTGTTCAAATAGTGTTATGCCCTCATTGAAGATTGAAACTGTGTGAAAGTGCGGAGTCATTGGCAAAATCACAGAGTTAGTAGTAACTGGGTGTGGTAATTGTGATAGCGACAAGTGTTAGTTGTGCTGGTAGTATGTGAAGAACACAACATAATCCCGATCGATAGTGTGCTGATAGTAACTACACAATTATGTCCTTGCTTCCTCACAATTGCGTTGGCCTTCACCTTTCTCGTCGTGGCCAAATTACCCAATGTCCTCACGAAGTTTCATTTCCAAAATAAGCAGAATGAAAGTAAACTTAGATTAAGTTGAAAAATTATTGGAAGACCGTTTCATGCAAACGCAAAGCTGGAGCATTCGAGGAAAGTAAAAAAGGAACTGTAGGGACTCATGTAGTATTATTGCAATGGGATATTTTTCCCTACCTCACCTACCACCTTTAATCAAATTCACACCCAATTAAATACCTCCTCTTCATTTCATTACCCTACATGGAATCTGAATTCAATCATCTTAATCCTAACCATTATTACTATTTTTATTATTGCCATCATCGGCATTACGGGCAGTAATACAAAGATGGCATTCAAATTGTTCAAAGACACGAAAAGCGATTAGGTGAAAAGTGCCGGTAATGGTAAAGGAAAGGAATCAGGAGGGTGTTGGGGTCAACTTCAAAATATTAGAGAATTGTGATTCCTTCGGTTTCAGCTATCCATTTCATCTTTCCTCCAACCGTTGAGATGGCAATGTGATCGTACCTGCTATAGAGCCACCGATGGAACATACCAATGGCACTATCGTAACGTGAAATTGAAGGAGTTAAATATGTAGTATGATAAGTCCCTAATACCCACCAACTCCTCCTCCTCTACTCAAGTCCAAACAAAATTTATTATTTGTCAAGTGATTGAGATACACGGTAGTATCAAATATTCGACTTTGACTATCAAATTCACTATGCAATGTGCGACAGTTTGATCCGGTTCACTTAACCAATGGTATCTGCATAATACTCACCCCATGAGGTCTCATTGTCTCCAGTACCTCGTTTCGTTAAAGATCTAAATGGATATTGGTGATATTGATTCTTGAGACCAATGATAAGTATTTATGGGCATCTTCGTGACTTCCAATTTCGTAGACATGTTAATACTCCTCTGATGGTGGAAGAAGCCATACATCCGAATCGGCTGATTTGAAGGAGTATTTGGTGCCATTGTGAAATGGTAAAAATTCTCCCTATCAACGAATGGCCAACTTCCCATTCATGTATGCCCTGTATTGATTGAATTACCCTTCCATCTGGTTAGCAACCTCCTTCTCACTAATTGATTCTGGATTTACCAATCTAACTCGCAGTGCTATTCTTATCAGGAAAAGGGCATTTACATGGTTATATCCCACTAAATTATTAATCTCTAATTACTCTTACTGAGCAAAACTTAATGAGTTATTGATGAGCATCGAGTGAGTTGTTCGAGTAACGAAATCGTGGTCTGATTCTTCCACCATATGAACATTGAAAAGAACCCGATGTTGTGCCGCTTATGCGTGTTGATTAAAGCCGTATCGCAATATCGTGAAGGTTTCTTTTCGATTGATTGTGGTGCCCTATGGTTTGACCTCCGGTCAATGTCCTGTTTGGAGACTAATGCAGGAGAGTGAATCAGGCAACATGTCTAATTGTAGTCCGAATTTTGAATGTTGTGTACTTTAAATGTGAACACAAAGGACAACACAAATGTAAGCTTGAATTGAGATTTAATAAACGTTGAATTATAAGAAATTTGTGTGATAATCAACCATGATTCCAAGCTTTCAGATACAAATCTATTTCCAATTTCCGTTAATACCATCTTGCCCCTAGAAAAGCCGAGCAGTAGGTATGGGTGGATTTATGTCAGGTGAAAGGAGGATATGAAGAAGTATAGATTTCGATGTTTCAATCACCATACCAAGATGGGGGTAAGTGTGGGATTTCCTTCTATATAAATATTAAGGTATCTGTGAAACCGGAGTTGGGAAAGGCTTCTTCAGTGTAGTTGATGATGAAAATTTTGTTGGAGAATAATGTCCGTGACAATGGTTGGAACCGATGAAATGAGTGCGTTTGCAGAGGCATGGACACCTAATTTGTGATCCAACTCTAAATTGTTCGTTGCCTTGTGAGTGAGTAGACCTGAAATTGAACGTATTCAAGGAATTGTTGACTTCACCACTCCCTTCATCTCTATGTCGAGTATTATACAGAGCGGCAACTTTTTACTCAATAGAGACACCTTCAGAAAGGTATTCTGATCATGCCAATTACAATTGATCCACTTTGAGTAGGGTGTAATGGCTTGGTTTCGGGACATATTCTTGAATATGAATATAAGCAAGCCATTGTTCTTACTATCAAAATGAGAGCCACTGCACACTCTTAATATTACATATCCAATGAAGCGCCGGTTAAGATGTTGTTGAATGATTGTGCAATCAATCAAAAATAAGCGAAATTTCCTCTCCTATAATACTTGAGACCACTTTAGTTTATACGAGCATCGACGTGTATTTGCCTAGCATAAAGGCAAAGGGCATTGCGAACTCGAGTTCCTGAGTGTCTGAGTCATTAGTGAATTCGGAACAAATAGGGTGAAAACGGATTACGGAGCAGTTGTTACCTCCAGTCTCTGCCATGCTGAATCTCTATGCTGAGGAACAGCATAAACGACGGTTTACTTCTCAACGTCTCCAATATAACAACAAAAACAACAATGAGAATGAGAGAGTCAAATGAAGTCATGTACAAGCTAAGGGAAATAAAATGTTACAACATAGAGTTCAGAAGAAATGTTGATGTCCTGTTTGGAAATATATCACTGGCCCTCTCGAATTGAAAGGAAAATCTATTGCAAATATACCAAATTATTATTATTATTTCAAATAACAGGCTTTATGATATTTATCATAAGCCCTTAATCTTTGACTTCAGCTTCCCCCAAGAGGGGGGGGGGTACATTTATAGCAGTTAATTAATAGCAGTTCATTAGCAGTCTTCTTGCTTCCCAGTATCTTTGGCTTTCCGTCCTTGTCTTTAAAGCTGGACACCGAATCAGGTGGGTCTCCATTTCCTCCTGTAGGTTACATAGAGGGCATGTGGGTTGAGTGTATACGCCCAATCTGTGAAGGTGTTTTGCCAAGCAATCGTGTCCGGTACGTAGTCTAAACTCAGCAACAGCTCCGATTGTTGGCCAGTCGGCTATGTCGGAGAGTGCCACTGTCCACTGTTTCTCCTTTGTTCGAGCTTTAAGTTCGTTGCACCTTGAGGTATGGAATTCTCTTCTGATTAAGGCCTTCATGGTGTGGAAAGACATCGGTCGGTCCATGCATTGCAAAATCGTTGTCCCCTTCTTAGCAAGTGTGTCAGCAATCTCATTGCCTTTAATGTCACAGTGACCATGAATCCATTATAGGACCACTGTTTTGTTTTTCTCTCTCAGCAGCTCATAGAGTTTTCTACATTCCTTTATCTCAGCTGTTTTGGGTGGCTCTCTGTTTCCAATTGAGTTTATTGCTGACTGTGAGTCTTAAAGTATCACCGCTTTGGTGAATTTCGTATCGAGGCAACATAATAGGCATAGTGATATCCTAATGGTCTCTATTTCTCCTTCAAAAGCGGATCTATTGTGTCCCGCTGCTGCGTAGAAAGAGAAGAGTTCAGAATAGACACCTGCACCAATGTTTTCGTCGTTTTCTATGTATGACCCATCAGTGAAGACTTGGAGCCATTGATCTGCAGGATAGTTGACATTGATTGTCTCAAGGGCCAGTGAGCGCATTTGCTCTGGATGGGTGTTTGATTTTCTGAAGAAATCAAGCAGTTAGGTGCAACACACTACATCAGTGTCTGCTAATGGGTTCATGAATAGAGCGAGGCCTTTTGGTTTGTCATCGATTTATAATACTTTCTTCAGTTCTATGGCTTTCGGTATTAGACCATATTGCGTTTCCAGATATCTTGGTCTATTCTCAGAGGTGCTGAAGAACTTATCTATGGGAATGCGCAGTAACTTCTCATACAGGAACAAGGCCTTTTCTTTGATAAGGGAACATATTGTGGTGCTTCAGCTTGACTCGTTTCAACAATCTTCCATGAGGACGACTGATTGACAAGAAATAGATTTTTGGGCATCAGCAATCTAGCAACCTGGAGTACGATGAAAACTTCACTATCGCCAGCTAGAAACGCCTTTCAAAGCCCAAATAAATGAAGACATTGGGTAATGTTAAGGAGTTAGAGGTTTGAACGTTGCCTTACCTCTGCCTACTTCCCCTATCATTAACATTCGGTTTAGAATGCAGATGAATTGGATGTGGAAATATAGGTACACGCATATGCCACTTATAAAATGCAAACATTCTTTATTTTAGGGTAATTTTAGTGTATTCAATTCAATTTTCCTTTATTTATATGAATATAGGGCAAATTAATAGAAAGCAAACTTTTTTACTAGTTCCACGTGAAGGGATCCGAGCCAACTTCCGTAGATAATTGGCTTTATAAAGATTGTTTGACAGAATTTCGCTGTCAAATTTCTGCTTTTCCAACCATTTCGCTAGTTTTGAATCATTTTGAATTTCATCTCACTTCATCTCTATCCAGATTACATTAAAAAGGCCAACTTTACAATTTGAGATCCATTTTGGGAGGCGTTATCGCAGACTAGTAGAACCACCTAGGATACCTATCGGATTTGTGAATCAAACTAAACTTAATTGAAATATCCTCGAGGTGGGGTGGGGTTGGTGTGGTGGAAAGAATATTCATCAATTAGATGTGGATGAAGACCAAGTGATTGGGTTCATAAAGCTTTCATTTGTATTTAATCAGTTCCACGTGATTCCTTCCCTATATTGACTCTATTTCATTATTCATTTCGCCAATTGAGACTTCCTAATTTGTTGAAGAGGGATGCAGTATATCTAAACTGAACTGAATAAATCCAAGCCACTGGACGCACAAATCAGATCTAGAATTTCAATTCCATTAGAGATCTAGGTAAGATACTTCTGTGGACCACAATCTCGTCGAAGGCACTCACTTCCAAAATAATACCCAACTCGCCAACTTACAATTCACAAGTCACCAACCAATCTAAACAACACACTTCAGGAAATCAGAGCCACATTCACAACTAACCACAATTTCTGCATTTAGTAGGAAATATTGCTTATCCTATTTCAAAAACCACTTACACCAGTTCTGCCTAATTGACCACTAGACGTAGTCAGGCGTATTTATTTCAATAATCAAGCTTGCATACCAACTTCTAGGCTCTCAACTAAATGTTGCCACTATTTTATGAGTAGAAATCTTCACTGAGTATGGCTACGGCATCAGCTCATTTCCAAATCACAAATTGCGGTATTTGTACAGCCACTGGTGCATTAGATGGAACAGTAATTCATATCAATTAGTCCTACTAATGAATCACGGTAGTGGAAAAGAATGAATTCCAATGGTTCCTCCCAAACTACCTTTTCTTGTTTCAGCACTTTGCTTACAAGTAAGAGTTAAAAAGATGCGCCAGAATGTGGTTTGTAAATTTCGTTGGAGTTGAAGCATGTGTTAGCAGCATATGCAAGAATAATCGATTTTTAAACAATTGAAGTCACTACCACTACTACTATCACCCCCAACAACAACACCTCTACCATCACCACAGCTGCCGTTGTTGATGCTGCTGCTACTGTTCAAGGTGATGCTTCAGCTATTAGGGGTGGAGGAGACGTGAAAGCAGTGAAGAGAGTGGCGCGCTTCAACGACGTGGTGGAAGTCTTCCACTTTCATGTGCTTGATGTTGATCCAGACCAAATACGCTGATATGATCGGAGACGTCGACGACAGACGCATCTCTCGAGCCGCTCGCCTCACCGAATGCAAAACACGTCTCAACACCTCCATCGCAAGACGCAACAAGCACGGTGAACTGTGCTTTGTGATGACTGTGGAAGGCAGACGGGACTCGGACGTGGAGAAATTCAAAAGGCTAATATGCGACTAGTTTCCTGACATCCTCTTCTCTCGTGCTTAGGAGTGTGCCCACGGCATACTCTCAACTCCAATATCCTATAAATAAGACGGTTTATCAATTTCAAACTGATTCTACTATTACCATTTATTTTTCCTCTTCTTCTTCTACTTCGGTACTGCACAATATCCGGCAACTTGCGCAGGCAGATATTAGGTAAGAACAGAAGTGCGGGTTGAACCCAGTTAAAATCAACAGCCCATTCATCCAATCACAATCTGCGAACGCCGATCCGCAGATGCAAAACTCAACAAGAGAATAGTAAGCACTCCTCTCTGTCCGTACCGTCTCTCATGAGTACAGAGACGCTGAGTTGAATTGGTCAGACTGCAAGTGTTCCAGCTCTGTTGATGTCCGACTGGGTAGAGTAAGAGAAGTAGAGAGTGTGTGAGAGAGTTAGAGAGTGGAAAGGAGACGACGTGAAATGGAGAGTAATATTCGAAACACAAAATATTGAGTTTTATCTGCCCTTTCAGTACGCCACACGATGATGCCAAACTTGTCTTGCTGTTGCTGCTACTGCTGCCACCTTCCGCTATCCCAACTCTCAATTATCTGATTTCAATATTTCCCCACTTGTCCGATACATTTATGAATAATACAAATCCTAGACACACCGCCTCCTCTTTCTCTTAGTCCCCCTCCCCCCCCCCTGTCACCTCCAACTCCTCTACCTTAATTCACTTTGCATTTAGAGTGAAGTTGGGGAGTTTAGCTTGAGGTTGGCACTTTCACTAATCTATAAGTGTAATAGCTACAAGGTTTAAGGCGTTTGGGGGAATTGACTAATTCACATTTAAAGATAAGTTGAGGACGCATAGTCGGATGCTATAAGGCATGAAAGGTGCATTAACGTCGTCTTTGAGTTGGTGTGGCAATCAACCTGGGTCAGGTAGTCAGTCACTCAGTCAGTGAAGACGGAAAAGATGCCGAGAGGTAGGTAACTGATCTAGTGTGGGATGGGAATTGGAGTCACTTTCGTGCATTTCACCTTTCAGCTCCAAATCCAGAACCTGAAAGGCAAACTTGCTTTGAGTTCTTAAGCGACCTAGTAGTGTGTTGATGCCATCGAAAGTACTGTAAAGTGCAAGACGGGATTAAGAGTGTTCGCCTGTCTCGATCACAGGAAGAAAGGAATGCTCAATACTTCGGGTAATAGAAATTTGGACAGCTGTGTGAAAATGTGTCTTCAATAAGCCAATATCAGAGGACATCTTATGGCAAAGGATTGTCCGAATCGAATGATGGTGGTAGTGTCACCTTGCAGACCACCAAGTCCATTTTGTGCCAGTCTTTTCTTACTTGGCTGTTGTGTGAGGGAGTTTGGTCAGTGACCATGACCATTTCGCGCATTGAGTCATCACCTATATTAACCTCGTTGACACGTTGGGACTCTGAGTCTTGATGCACTTAACAACTCTGTGCTGCTTTTCTATTTGAAACATCTCTGTCCTTGTGCCTGTAAGTCACCGATTCATCAGAGATACATAGTACTTAAATAGAACAAGTAGAAATTATTTTAAATTTATTTTATTTTATGAATTTGGAGTAATTAATTGAATTTAGAGTAAGTTAAAATAAATAACAATTTTGGACTTGATCCTGATTGTGGATGCCAGATAATCAACGTGCTGGGTCCGAGTTGCCACAATTTATTTAAGAGATGATATGAAAAAAATTGAGGTAAAGAGAGTGACTTGCACAAGCTCAAGTAGGAAATAGTGACTTGAATAAATGAAAATGGAGCGAATGACATCAGTGTTCATTTGTTACATCAAGTTTTTCAATGGATTCACGCCATTGGCACTTTATCTCACCCTCAAATCACGTTTACCATTGATTTATGCTGCCACATCTAGGTCGTCAAGCCTGGAGTGGACATGTTCAGTCTAATTTTACCAATTGTCGTGGGTCTGCCCCTGACTACGTGCTCTGCACATACCCTGCTGTTCATCACTAGGGGCCTGTTTGTCTGCGTTTCATAAGAATTTAGACGCTGCAGCCTCCAAAGATATCTAAATCAAAATTGTGTTTACAGCCACTTTTGCCCAATCTTTAGTTGGATGGATGATTGGATGTTGGGATGGATGGATAGGGGGAATGATAGGTAGGTATTGAAGAGCGAGCTTAATGGAACCGAAAGAGGGGGATGAAGTGAGTTAGTCTCTATGGAGGATGGTGATAATTGTTTGGGTGTGACGAAACGTTGAGTGAAGAATAGGAGGCGAAGTGAGTTCATTGTTCAGCTATTTGGCATTGAGAAGTGTGTGGAAATGTTTTGATCAGAGGTGATAAGAAGAACTCCTATTCAAGGGACCTGCGCATAAATTGATTACTTTTTCAATCAATTAGCAGAAACAATCAGCAAATTTGGTGGTGCTCTCGTATATTTGGCACCTTCGTAGATGGTTAGATTAATAGAGTTGGGAACAATAATAAGAGTTATTCTGAAATTTATGTAGTGCAGAATACCAACAGCCACATAGCCCACCATCAGCACTCTTGTAAAATCTGATTGAGTCGATTAACACAACTGCGACATACATACGCATGATTGGTATTATTTGACTGGCAGCAAAGTTTAACTGAATTCGAGTTAACAACTTATTCGTTTGTAATAAATTGACATGTGTTTATGACTAAAAGAGCTCGACTTCCTGTGTGACCCTCAAGTCTTTAATTCCAATTACTGTCCCATACATTGCAAATTCTCCAAATATGATAAATCTTTGTCATCGGCGAATAAACCATTCAGCCTGATTTCTCCAGGCAACATAAATGAGAGCAAAGACGTCTCAATGGTGCGTGATTTCATTCCCATTGAAAACCTATGCCTCATCAGCTGACATTTCACCAAACATTACTGTGTAGAGATAGAGTCATGCACACTGATTATTGCACTGCTATTCTCATCCATCTAAAACTATCCGATATATCAGGAAAATATGACGAACAGTCACCCAAAAGTTATTTCAACACATTTCGTGCATCCACGTAGAAGCCATCTTACCTCAATTAGTAAAAGAACACTTTTAAGAGACTATGCTATGTCATTAGAGACACCC
>UZAE01000752.1:0-18781 GCA_900617975.1 Rodentolepis nana | reverse complement strand
ATTTTGGATCTTATGAGAGAACAAACCTTCCCATGGATATCAACCTGTTCTTCAGCGCCGTAAATATCTTTATCTACATGCTGAAAGTGACAACAATGTATGATGTTACTGAAATAAAGATCATTTACCAATGTTCCGCCCATGGAAAAGCCATTTCTTTTGTTTTGCCACTAGAAGTTGAGATGATTCTTGAACAATTCGAAGCTGACTCAACAGAACCGTCTATTCCAAGTTGGGCGCTAATATGCAACAAAGACCAAAATGAAAAGACTGACGATCATTGGATTTGGTGTTTTTGTGAATAATTTTCCCAGATTTATGAAGCCCTCTTATATTGCAACATTGGGAGTTCACTCTTTTATGATCCAATAAATATTTACATTCGAGGAGATTTTATTGGTATTTTAACAATTGGGGCAATTTTTTAATATCGTATGTAGGAATGTAAACTTTGAAAAAAAACAATTAGGTAATTGTAATTTATTTGTTATTGAATATTCGCACACACCTTTTCATTGCTATTCAATCAATCGTAAATGTCTTTTAATTAATTCAAACTGAATGTCAGAAGTCTGTCTACAGAAGGATTTGCGGATAAAGAAATAATCGAAATTGCGCTATCCAATCCTCCCTGTTTTATTTCTGTATATCCATCTTAGTCAGCAACGCCTGAGAAATGCGATTTTTGAATTGGATGTAGCTGAATGCAAGTAGTTCTGTCCAGATCGCAGCAACCACAGGTTCTATTAGGTATGGTAAAAAGTTTTTAATTGCGCCATGGGGCCAATTAATGGACGCGAGTCCACTGCACAGTCAGTAACGTCAAGTGTTTTAGTCTTGAAATGCAGCTGCCTCCACTAACGAGGCCGTCTGGTGGCGACATCAGAGTCAAGTGGATTGGAATGGAAAACTAAATAAGACGAATGCTCAAAAAAGTGGACATGGAATATCGCCGAAGCTTTTGAAGTTGCTTAGTATAGGTGTAACGACCCTTATAAATAACACGTATAGCACAAGAAAATCAATAAAGATGATCTGTTCACAATAGCCTCCAAATAACTCTCGATATTTTTAATGTTGCTTCGATCTCCTTCCAATACAATAACTGCTCTTTTGCAGCGCTAACTTTATATCGACATTTTAATACCCCGAGAATTTGATCATCTTACGCAGGGTCCAATTAGCTTTGTAGAAAATTTAATTGAAAAGGGTTTTATGAATTGAATTAGGTCTTCTTTATGATATTAATAGTTGAAAGAACTCTTGCTGCAACTTGTCGCCATTTGCTCAGTACTTGAATGTGAAATTGAAAAAAATACACTGCCAATTCTTATTTGTTGGGTTCTATGAGAGATCAATTAAGCACTTTCATCTGAAAAGATGCCTTTGGCTATTGATGTAGCTTAGAAATAAGAGCATCGAATTACTCAAAAATTCCTTTTCAATGAACATCGTCCACCCAATTAAGAAAAATTTTGGAACTGCGGGTTTTTGTCCCACTTTTAAATTAAATAACTATTTCGAGTTTGAAACAATATGAACTGTGTGCAGCAGATTCCAATCGAACTAGAACAGCATGATTAACGACAAGACGATAATCGAATGAATGATGGAAGGTTTAAATCAATCATATATGCAACCTTTACATGAAACATTATTGGTTTGAAGCAAATGGGTTATGAATTGTGCCATGTGACAGATAGTACTCATCCAAAATGGAAATTTAATTTTTTCTTTTGTTGTCATCACAAAATGGTGATTAAACGCACTGTTCCAGCTATTCTCATATGGACTGCAGACTCTTCCAGTAGCTCAAAAGGAAACGCTCTAACCTGGGGGTTGAGAGAATTTGAAATGATCTAAAGAAAATGAAAAATATGATTAGTTCAACAAATTCAGAAAAACGTTGAATAAGTATACGCATAGGAAATATATGCAAACTGAGATGTTTTGGAAAATCAAAATTATCGACCTTCCTTCGGTGACCCAAATGCAAGCCACTCCAAATGTGCGCTTCCAACAGTGACCCCTCTGTTTTATTTCTGCATATCCAACTTAGTTCAGCAATTTCAGAGACATGTGTTTGTTGAATGGGGTCAAGCTGAATGTTAGTAGTTCCGTCCATATCATAGCAACCACAAATTCTATTAGGTATGGCAAAAAGTACCTCCATAAGATGCCGCCAATGCTTTTTTCTGAAAATTTATCAAAATCTATGATTGGTTGTCTGTAAACATGAAAGTGTGCAATGTGGCAGATAATAATAATAAAAATATCAATAATTTTTGATAGCAGACACGATGTGAAAGGTGTCAGTGAATTCGAAGTAGAATCTGGCAGTATATTCGAATTTTGAAAATTGTACCCGTTTGCTCACAAGTTATCAAGATCTTCAATTCTTGGACTGACGTCGAAAGCACCAGCTAATTACCTGCCTTAATATGATATCAATGGTCAAATTTAATTGAAGCCTGACATTATTAACCTGGTGGTAAATAGTTAATTTTTGACCAGTCAACGAGTCAGATTGTGGATCGAACTCTTATTGCAGGCAAATGCGAAATAGAACAAAACAATTCTTGGACTGAAGTCGAAAGCACCAGCTTTTAAGAGCACATTTAAAGTAGTTGCATGATCACTGTTTAAGGAAGCGCTGGAGAGATCACGCATAAATTTCAACCTTACAAGTAAATAATAAATCGGATTTAGCTGTTCACAATTCGTTTACCCCCAGCTAATAGCCGAATTTATGAGGGTTTTTGAAGGCATGGCCATTTAATTAAATTTTAAGTTATTTTTTTCATTTTTCATGTCATTTGTCAGACGATTCTCTTCGTCTTCAAACCCAATATTCCATCATCCCAATACCTGCATTCCCACCCTCCTTTTGCCTGCACGCATTCAGCGTTAGCGTTCAGGCATTAATGCTATTCAATTTACCTCGTTCCTCACACCTCATTCACCCCATATCTCAATTTAGTTCCTTTGAAAACTCCAATTCAATCGAATCTTTGCAGCGTTCATTAATTTATTTCCAAATTTCAGTCAAGATTCAGCAACCCAAATGCACTTAAATAATCTGACATTGGAATGAAATTTAACTCCAGATAAAATAAATTATCAAGTTTGATTTTGCAAAAACATAATAAACATAGCATAATTCAGATGAAATTTTTTTAATATGCAAAAGCGTACAAGGGCTCGTGTACTTTTGAATATAGCCTATTTCATCTGCCTTTAAATGTTTTATTAACTTATAAATTGGATTGAGATTCAAGTTTATTATGTGCGTAGTAAATGATATAATTTGTGAACTTGCGAATTTTGTATCACAATGTCGATTGCCAGTGGTCTCCGAAGATGTTTGCTTGCAGCCTGCAATACAACAAAGAGCAATCATGAGCATCAAAATAATTAAGGCTTTGCTTGTGTGCATTCAACCCTATCGATTTGTGACATTTACACAGTTTCGTCTAGACATACATCCTTTTAACAAGAAATATGTTCCACTTCACTTGTGAATGCCTAATCCAAGTAGATTTCAAATCAGTTGTGTGTTGGTGAGCACGTGATGGGAGCAATTTCAAAGTCGGCGAGAAAATATAATTAAAAAATAGTAGCAGCAAGACATGAAAATGTGAATTTTTGCATTTGTAGAAGGAAAGAATTGAGGGGCTATCGATGAACAAATGTGAAGTTAGCAATTAGTCGAAAATATCACATGAAAAATACAAATGAAAATCTGGCTTTGGGATTTCAAAATGATTCAAAGAGTTACAAAACCCGTGTTGATGCATCGTCAATAGATGTATGTTGAATACTACTGGGAACTGCTGTGCTCAGACTTTCTGGATTGCTCTGTCAAAACATCGTTCAGGAGACTAATTAGCTACACAGGGGACACAATCCATGTCAACTATCCTACAGATCAATGGCTCCGAATCTACACTGATGGATCATACATAGAAAACAGAACAAACGTTGGTGCAGTTGTTAACTTTGAATTATTCCCTTTCTATGCAACACAAAAGATTCGCTTTAGAAGGCGAAATAGAGGCTATTAAGAGGTCACTAGGTCAATTCACCAAAGCAGTAATTTTTTTGGACTAACAATCAGTGATAGACCTAATTGAGGCAGAGAGCCACTCAAAACAGCCAAGATATATGAATGCGAAATTCCTCTCAGTTACTGAGAGATAAAGCAAAACAGTGATCTTACAATGGACTACTGATCACTGTGGCATCAAGGTCAATGGGCTTGCTGACGCAATTGCTTAGAAGTGGACAGCAATTTTGCAAAGCATAGACCGGCCGATATTTTTCTACACAATGAAAACGTTAATCTGAAGAGAATTCAAGACTTTAAGGTGCAGCTTTTGGAATGATACGGGGGTCCATTAAATGTCTGGCTTGTTGTGCTAAATATCAATGCAAATGCAATGGACAAAGGGGAATGATACTAAAATGGCAATGGAAAAAATGTGAACAAAGAATCCATATCAATGTGCGATAGGGGATCATTAGGAGATACGCGTGTGGAAAGTAGCAGTCAATATGTCATAGCAAATTTTTCCACCGTCTTCAAAAAATATAAACTGGAATATTTTCTTCCAAGAAATTAAAATATTGCATTTGTCCACGGACCAAGTTGGTTGACAACTTCATGGTCGACTACTTGGGGTTCACGAAATCAAAATGGAGTCATGGATATGTCCGAAGGCAGTTGTTACTTCAAGGTCAGACTCAGAAATAGCATTGGAGATGTAATGGTATAAGCACTACATTGATTATTGATGTTATAATCATGACAAACCTTACGAATAATTAGAAAATTGCTCAATTGCTTGGATAAAATCTACTATCTGAGTAGCTGAAAAGTTCTCTCTGATGAAATATACGTTCTCATGTCTCATAGGGCCACCTCTCCATCATCAGAAGCGATACTTTCCATGGTCAATGAGGTGTTTCAGTAGTACAATGTTGGACCTGAGAGGAGGCAACGGAAGTGTGATAGGGAGGGAGAGAGCTGGAAGAGATGTTGAGAATAATTTTGACGAAACATCTAGACATGTTTGAAATTCGAGTTCGAATATTAGCAAGAGCTAATCAAAGCCCATAAGTCAAAATTGAACTGTAGCAAAATTAGATGCGACTTGATAGAACAAATGAGAATGATTAACCTGCATGAAAAAAGACATTTCCACTCAGTCAAAGAATGAGAATGACGATGAGATGAATATCAGCCTTAACTACGGCACGTTTCACACATGTGAGCTTGTGAAATTGTAGTAAGAAAAATACTGTGAGTTACTGATTCCATGTCACAAATATCATTATTAACAATTACACAGTTAAAAGCTGATTATTTGTTACATCATAGCAGTATATTTATTGATGGCGCAATCAATAAAACCAGTTTTTCCGATTGAATCGTGTAAAATTAGAACTCATCAAGTTGTTGGTAATTTAGTAAACAAAGTCACTTGTATCTTGATAATGTCCTTTAAACATGAATTTCAGCATAATTTTCATTGTTGTACTATAGTAAAAAAACATTTCAATCCGTGGATCTTACATATTCAACTGCTAATCGTCAATGGAATCGAGGCGAATTAATGAAGTTGTTGATTTTACATTTTAACTTAATTATAATAGTTTCCTACAACTGTTATTTGACCAAAATGATCAATTTGAAACATTGGTTGGTTGATCGATTTTTTTCTTTCACAAGATGCAAGTGCAATAATTGGATTGAGGTAACATGCTTTAGAATCGCAGCGTGCATCGAACTCTACTCAAAATTAATTGAAATAAAGTAGGAGTCAAATCTCAATTATAGCTTTTGGTGGAAGGAAATTTATGAGTTGCTCTTCAATCAAGGCAATGAGGTCAGCTTTGTGGCTTCGAAACCGCTGTTAGTTTAGAACTTTTTCCAGTAAGATAGGCATTTTCTCCTGTCTATGTGAGTAGTGTGAGCACTATTCGAGGTTGTAAATTTATTTATTTTACCACACTTTCAATCTTTCAAGTACTTAACTGCTCAACCACTTTGAACAAATCAAAATAAGGAGAAAACGTATTCAGCAACTGTAATGAAGGAAGCATTGTCGTAGGAGTACTTAGAAAAGGTGCTGCAAAGTGCAGCAATCATACTCCAAAGAAAAACTAAGATGCTACGCCAGTCATTAGCACCGGGTGTGCTGACCCCGTCCCAGTCGAACACTCCTTCAACGATTCTTCCACAGCGCAAAATCATCTCTCACTTCATTGATGGCCACGTGCTCTATGAGAGCAATCTACCTTTTCCGGCACGTCACTTCAATATGCCTGACCACTTAACTCTGTTGTAAGTTTTTATACGCCATCAGCTTCCAATTCGGCGGGTTAAAGTGTCAGGCGTCCGACATATATTGTATTGAGTGTGGTCAATGATCAGGAGAATTCTAGTTTATCCTCATTTTACTTCCTTACGGTTGTTAGTCTGGCCACCGCTTGTAAGATATGACTACTTAAAATTCATCGAAACAATCGTTCCTTTAGTACTTAACTACTATTATGCTGTTTTTAGATTGCCAGTGTTGTAATGGATAGCTCTGCGTGATACACTATATTGAATATTAAAATCGCACTTTGTCAAGCACATTCAGCTTGGGGGTTGGGTGGTGTGGCCGTGCTACTTCTAATATGGACAACCGCACAACCAGTGGCCAATCAGAAGCCCCCGTTCATTTAAGCTAATCTGCCATTTGAACCATGACTACGCCTCCTGTGGGCACATTTAGATTTTGATTAAGCTTTACTTACTACATCATTTTTGATAAGATGTGTTCCAGGTAATGCGCACGCTTCTTCTACAGCTTGTGGCAGTGCAGTTTATTTCGTAGCAATACACCACAGAGAGGATCCTGATGCATATACTCCCCACAGTGAAGGAATTGATTCCCATGGAAATGCTTGTGAAATGTGTTCACTGATTTTATCGGTTATTTTGTCAAAACTCTCAATTCTTAATTATCCTTATAACAGATTATAAATGACACATTCGCGAATTGTTAGTGGATTACGCGGAAGACATGCTCACAAGGCAGTTCCCTCTGTTTAATTCATTAGAAGGCAATGTCCCTTTTAAACGCTAAGTTATGTATATCAGCATGCGAATCGATTTAAAGGAATGAAGAGCACCCAGTTTAGGAAAATTATTTGACAAAGTGTTTTAAATTCAGAAAGGAACCACAATTTACTTTTATTTATTTTTGTTTTACAAATCTGATGAAAAGTAGCGTGTTGAAACATTTCTCTACTATTTCGAATTTCGGTAACTGATCGTATAGAAGATAACTTGATATAGAGAAATTGGGATGCCCAATAGCACATTACTTGTTTAAAGCCCAGAATTTGGGACTAGAAACGAAGAATTGAGAGGAACTCAGATATGATTTTCCTGAAAGATTTGCTGGCTAAAAGTGAAAAAGATATATTTGCAACAAACAGCATGTAAGCATATATAGCTTTTTTCATAAACATGTGGTCACGTAGAATAAACGAAAACGACATTTATTGAGAAAACGGTGATGATAATAGATTTTATTTCAACAATTTCACAAATTCCAAAGTGTTGAACGGATAGCGCGGTTTCCACACAGATCTTTGCTTCCTTTCTGTGCGTCAAAGAAACGTCGAATTTTAATTGTCAAATTAAATTTCAGTAAATCGATTTCATCATCTTATTTCCACGCACATTGCGTTGAAGCTTACATATTGAATTTAGAATACCTCAATTGCCATCTTAGCTACCATGATTGTTACAGCGGCTTTTGTTTACACCCCCGTATCTTGGACAACTTTTCTTGTTGGAACATGAAACAAGCTTGCGTAAATAAAAAATAAATTAATTATTCCAATACATATCAATGCTCGAGACGTTAGGGCAAATTGAATATTAACATATAGAACATTTCAACTAACTAAATGGTCTATGACAATAATTCTAGAGTTAATTCTGCACAAATATTAAGGTTTCAGCAGAATATAAAGCGTTATTAATGACATGGAAAAGATTTGTTTAAAAGTCTGTCATCGTCTGCTTAATGGCTCCTACAACGTTTTCCCACCACTGCGATTATCTGAGAATCCATTGAATGAATCCAAGAACTTAATAATACAAGCATTTTAGGATGTAGTGAGTAATTGAAATAAAATTAGGTACTGAATAATTGAAAGTGGCTGCAAAACAAAAAAACTTACTTGTAAATATGCATCCAGTTGTGCCCGCTGATTTAAACATGAAGAAATTACGAAACAACTATTCAATAAATATGATAAAGTATTTTAAAAGTTTAAAAATGATGGTCAGAAATTGTGTATTACTCATTTTATGGTAATAAACTCTAAGGGACAAAAAATATTTTCAGAAGTCATTGACTCAACTCAGCAATCAATTAGTAAGTTGTCGAATACTCATGTCAGAAAGGAAAGAACTACGGTCAGGTTTCCAGTGCTTAACTGATTATTTTTACAGCTACGAATTGTACCTTTTAGAGTTTCATTTTCTCCTAAATAATGAACAAAAATAATTATTTTAAATCACTGGATCATTTTTATTTAATCTTAATTTATATTTTGCGTCAAAACCGCTATACTTGATTACTCATAATTAAAATAATTCAAAATGATATAATTATGAAAATTATTGTTAAAAGAAGTAGAAATGATTTGTTTGAAAAAAAGTCGTTTGTTTTAGATTTTACCATTAGGCAAGCGAATTGAACATTTTTATTCTTAGAGAAACATACTCGTCTCTAATAGTCTTATATCTTCTTATGTCAATATCACTATTTAGACTTTGTTCATTTACTTATAACGTTTTAATTTGTAATGCTTTGACTACTCTTATAGAAAAAAAAATTAATATTTTTGAGAAATGCACTCGTTGCCATAGGAATAGCAAAATATTGCATTTGCCAACATAAAATATGATTGTCAATTTATATGGAAAAGTATTGAAATGAAAAGATTGGAACCTACTTCTGCATTTTACTGCATCAATGGAAGGGCCTGAAACAAGAACTAAATTTTCTTTCAGAGGAGGTAATACCTTGCAGCATCCAGTAGACAGAAATCCCTATTTTGGAATTTTCACCTTCAATGAAAAAATTGGTGCTATTTTCGTCTCCATCTCGTTCATAGTCAAAGCTGAATTCAAGTTGATCTTTTTCCGTGTTTTCGGTTAGGTTCTCTGTCAATATAAGAAAAATTGGTATTAAGTTGGAAAAATATTGTCTTTATTGTAACTCTGCATTTTTACCACAATTTATATTTTTTTTTCTATTTGTGCACAAAGTCATTCCATACCAAGTACATAGCAATTCGCTCTCCTTGTACAAATTGACCTTGAATTAGGTAAATGTAAGTTAGTTAAAATTGAAAATAATTATTAACGTTATTTTATTCGGAATAATCAGAACCGCCTCACACATTGATGTCGCCAAAAAACGAATATTCAATTCTGTTGAAATATAAACTCACCTCTGAAGTTGAATCTAATCCCTTCACAGAAAACCTAATATTGACACAACAATTTCCTTTTGCAAATCGAGCAAAAGGCAACGAAGTTTCCGGCATTAATCCACTTATAATTGATGGCATATATGTTATTAAGTCATTAATAAAAAAATATTTTTATCTCTCTGAACGAGCGATAAATTAAAGGTAAATAAAGATAAATAAAGAGTACATCTAACCCAATTCAGCAGGTCGCAGTGCAGAAGCACTTGCTTCCCGTGACAACCAGTGTTTTGAATTTCTCAGCGTTATTGATTGTCATATTGACATATCCTACAATTAAGTGTTTCAAGAGTAAAATAAAAAACTCCTACCAGATTCGCTATTACAAGGTTTTCCAATCACATTGCTTTCCATAATGCAAGAGCCATGTTCAATCGAAATGGAAATCTCATCTGCAGTCACTTTCTAAAAGTGGAAATGAGTTTAAAGAAAACAGTAATAAACAATATTTTACTTCCAAATCTCCCACGTAAAATAATAAAGGGTCTGTTTTGCCACTTGGTGTTGTGACGAGTCGTGAACAAAGTACGTCTGACATTTCTGAACACTCCTTTACACAAAGGGCTTCTGCTAGCAACAAAGCTAGAGTGAAAAGAATGGAGTCCATTTGTAATTTCCTGTTTCAAAGTACGCTTTGGTGTTATATGTACCGATTCTCTCCATCCATAGTACACCATAAAATTGATTGACAAGATTCATTAAATCAATTAATGTAAACCCTTTTATTGGTGAATAAAAACAAGGCCACCAATATCTATGGCTCAATATCAATTACTTAATGGGGTTTGAGATGTGATGAACATATGTTACAATTCGCTTTCGAATGCAATCATTCAGCCAGCAAATGTAATTCAATTCAGTTAGAGTTTAATTATAATTCATGCCTTGTGAGGTTATGCTGCATAAATTAGTAAATGCTTTGTGCATGGAAATGTTCTACTGGTCAAAATAGTCAACAATTCCTTTTGAAAATAAAGCTCAAATATTTAGATTTTCCGATCTCTTAAGATATTCTTGATACAAAATGCAAAGAGGAAAATTCTGGAAGCACAATGTGGTTTTGTGGGAACGTCATCGCATGCGCGTACACATAGGCTTGAGGTGCGGCTGTACAACCTCGCGTACGGATTGAGCACAAGAGCACGCAGCCAATAGCAGCTCAGTGACCCTCACTTGTTTTACCAAATCCGCCATGTTGTATGACTGAGTTCCTTCCTTTGTACACAACTTGCGTGGTTTATCTACTGAATAAACGTGCACCGTGCTGCACGTGTGTTTCCTTTATAGCTGGGCCATAGCTTAGCTAGTTCTCTAGCTAGAGGTTGGAGAATCTGCCATAGAGATTTCTGATTCCTAGCTAGATGTTGGAGAATCTGCCATAGAAATTTCTGAGCCGGTAGCTAGATGTTTGAGAATCTGCCATGGAGATTTCTGAGTCGGTCTAGATGTAGGAGAATCTGCCAAAGAGATTTCTGAGTCAGGAGAATCTGCCATAGAGATTTCTAAGTCAGTCAGGCTTTACTTAGGGCTGAGTCAGTCAGGCTTTACTAAGGTAGCAATCCGCTACAGTTTAATTGATTACGAAAATTAGCATGACTTTGTTCAAGTTTCAAACCAATAAAAATATTCTGGAAGCGTAATCTATTTTAAGTCTTATTGTTGAATTGTATTAATAATTACATTTTTCCTTCACCTTGTTTATTTTCAGGTTTTCTTGATTTAACTGACAATGGAAGCAAGTAGAAATCTATTTTGGAGTTTAAAATAAACTGCAATTTTTTGCTGTAAAAAACACCAAATTGTTTATAAAATTTTGCATTTTTATTGTCTTCACATCAAATATAATAGGCGGCGATAAATTTGCTTTCATTATTGTTGTTTTTCTCTATGATGGCAATCAAATTTATGAAAATGTTCCATGTTGTAAATTGATGTGGTCCAAAAGTTCTCTTTTGAAACGGCTTATGCAGTCATTTTACCAGTGAGCATTTAGTTTTGCCTAAAATAGGTGTTTAAATTAATATGTACAATTACATATTATGTATTTACAATTACAATTCTGCTTATTATCCAGACTAATAGCAAATAATTCACGATAGATAATTTCATGCATTGTTATGCACGACGGAATGAAAACGATGAAGAAAATAAATAAATTTAACATGAAAAGAATAAAAAGGAAGCAATTAATTATCTCCAAATTAATTATCGTTTAAATTGAGTTTTCTTTATGACCCCTGTTTCGTTGCAATTAATGGCTTAAGTTAGCGCATTTATGAGCCTGTTTACTGCTCAAAAGCTAAGCGGGAATTCATTGCATCAGAAATAGCAAATTTTTGTTATTTGTCTTTTGTTCTAATTAAGCGTCTTAGATTTCTTTAATAAAAATAGAAATAAATGAAATGCAAAACTGTTGGGGCATTTGATTGATTCATTTAGTTGCGTCCTAATGTATTTTATTCAACTGTAGTTTGATCATAAAATTAATTTAATTTACGCCTAATACAATATAAATAAGCTACTGAAGTAGAACTAAGTTGTTCCATATAAGGGCATTTTAATCCAAGCTCATTATTATCTGCAGGTGGCCCCATACAGGATATATTTTATTGAGACATTCAAAAAGCTGAATCACTAGAAAAAATGTGTGGATGAGTTATGACTGCATGAAAGACCTTTTTGAGCATTTCTATTAGTAATAGTTTGAAGCCAACTGTCGAGTTATTGACTAGTTGGACGCACACGTATACGTTGTGTAGGGTGCACCACGAGGAGGTAGGTCCATTGCGTTCCCATCACTCATCAAGTTGAGTGACAGGTTTATTTCGGTGTTCTAATTAAAAATTCGTTGGTGCTAATTCACAATCCTACTATGTTTAAATTCATATCAGTTGACAACAGCTAATGGCAATCCAACCTCGTTATTCTAACAGACATCTCAAACATCGCTGCCCACTACGCCACTAGCGTGAACTCACCCAATTTTCCAATTGGTAATGCAATTTACTCATCAACACATGTCAACTTGGCAAAATCAAACCGATTAAGTCATGGAAAAAGATTGAAGAGTGCAGATAAGTGCTTCTATTTGTGAAACACTGTCAACTACCTCCGTTTGATCAATTAGCCATGGAATGGCTAACTTTTAGTATGTAATCAGCAATCTCGCAGATGCTTTATTGATCGGCATCAATGACTGATTATTATTAACATGGTCTCAGGTTGTAGAATCAACCATTAAGACCAACCGTCTCAAACACTGAATGCATCATCACGAAATGTCTCATTGCTGGAAAGTGCCTTTATGTGCCGATGATTCTAGAAGAATCACTCACGAATATATTCAATTCTCATATGATAATTGGATGAAATTAAGAACAAAATTTAAATACGATCAATGAGCACCTGTGAAGAAAGTTTAGAAATTTGATTTGCTCTGCTCTTTCCCGGGTCGGTGAAATTTCTATTTCTTAATTTGACAAGGCAAATTGTAAGAATTAATGAAATGCCAAAAGAATGAAATATGATTGGAAAAGATTTTTTTAGATAATACTTTTGATCTTTCCTTTTGAATTCATGAGCTTGGATATGGGCACATGTTCAAAGGGGAAATCTTCTGTTCGTGGTACTATTCCAAGTCTGTAATTAGGGTTAGGGTATAGGGATGACTTTCTTCCACGTGGTGCACCCTGGGGCAATGTTTACTCATACGACAAAAAAGTCTCTAAATAAGCAATTAAATTCTGACTTCAAACTTCCGTGACCCCATTGTATGCTACATTCCACCACTTCCACAGTACTCATCTTACCACACCGTTTTCTCTGTGTTTATGTCTGACTGTCTCCCCCTGTTTCATTTCTCGATTTTTTCTCACTTTTATGTTCCTCCCTCCTTCGGCACTCTCCGACAGCTAAGAACTGAAGCCATTAGTGTGTTTAGACTATTTACCGGACACGATTGTTTGGTGAAGCACCTTCTCAGATTAAGAGTATACACTTATCACACATGCCTCCTATATGACCTACAGGATATAATTGGAGAAGAGCCACCTGATTAGGTGGAAGCAGAGAGCCGCTCCAAACATCGGAGATTAACTGATGCAAAAAAGATGCATCATTAACTGTGAGAGAAAAACATCGGTTCTACAATGAATTCCTTGACTCTGTGGCATTAAATGCAAAGAGCGTGTTGATGCACTTACTAAGAAACGGATTACAATTTTGCAAGGCATAGACCGGCTGTAGTCTTTCCGCACAAACAAGACCTTAGGGGAAAATTCAAGACCTGCAACTTAATTAAAACGCGAACAAAGAAGTGACAATGGACGGCATAGCAAATTGTCAAAGAATCGAAGCCTTTGCTGGGTTTAAACCAATTACCGGACTCAATTTATTGGTGAAACACCTTCTCAGATTTGGAGTATCGCTCAACCAACATGCCCGTATGTGACCTACAGGGTAAAATGGGAAGACCCACCTGATTCGGTGGCCAGCACTAAAGACAGCATCAGATATCCAAGGATGTTGGGAAGCCAGAATGCAGCTAATGAACTTCTGTTAACTGTCCAATAGCCTGCAAACATGCTCCTCTCGCCTATCTTTCTCCACGTGAAAGCCGATGTTAACTGTGGGGCTGATGGTAAATATCATAATGCCTACCATTGGCAATAACGGACAAACGCATACAAATTGAATTACTTTCATGTATTAATGCCGTTGTCCGAAAGTGCAACATGACATTTTCTAGAATACTTTTTTGGCACAAAAGATTTCACATGAATAAAGATTTGACTCTGGGAATTTTGAAATTGTTGTTTTTAATGAAGACATGTAAATGATCTGTTTAAAAGTTAATTATCATCAGTTTAAAAACGAACATTGTTTCCAGTAATTATTTGAGATTCAAAACCCTTTTTTCTAATCACAGTAATAATTTGAGAACCCATTTCATGATTCCATGAAGAACTAAATAAAAAAGATGTAGTGAGTAATTGAAAAATAGGCTATGAATAATTGAAAATGACGACAAAACAAGTAACTTGCTTGTAAATATGCATCCAGTTGTGCCTGCTGCTTTGAACATTAATAAATAATCGGAAGTTAACTTGGTTTTGAACTAGTGTAAAGTAATTTTATTTGAATTGCACATTTGATTTAATTCTTGTTAAATATATCAATTAACTAATCAATAAATGTGAAAAAAGATTGTATGAGTTTAACTACGATGTTCAATGTTTAAAAAATATTCATGCTATGAGAATAAACTTTTAATGACAAAACATTTATTCTAAAGTCATTGACTTAGCACTGCAATTTCATAGTAAGTTGTTCAATAAGCAAGTCAGAAGTCATTAAGAAGGCAAAATTGCTTGTTCAGATTTAATTCAAATAATTAAACAAATAAATGCAAATTGCTGTGATTTTCATTTTTGACTTTTATTTCATTATTATGCGCACAAAAAAGTGAATTTGTCGAATCTCATGTTGATTACGAACTATTGCATAAGTCACATTATTAGTTTCAGGTCTAAAACTAAGAAATTGTCCCGAACGAATAAATGTTATATGTTGTCACCGGCCAAAATATAATTCATCTTGACTTTTTATTTAGAAGACTTTTTTAATTTCCCCAAAAATTAATGTTTCAATGCTGATTTATAACACACAACTCACGGTTAAAAAATATGCCCAATACAATTTAATTTACGTCACAAAAATTGAACAAAAAGAACTTTGATTGGCATTTCAAATTTATTTCTGAACCTACTATAATTATTTAATAAAATTTTGCTTCCTTTTGCAATAAACTAAATCAAATTTTTTATGAATTAAATTTTTCTCTCAGCTTCCAATTTTAGACAATTTCTAGAAGAATGTTAGAATTATTGATTCGCTTATTTAAAAAAGACTCCAATAGCAATTTATGTTTCACTTTAATTTTTTTCTTTCGACCAGCAGTAAAAAAATTGGACTTTTCGACAGCAGATCAACTTGATTTTTATGCGATTCCATTCGAATTCAGTTGCTTCAACTACGAGCCCCACTGAGTAGTTTAAGCGAAGTTCATGATGATTTGCAAAGATATTAATCAATGCTAATTAACTAGATCTCTCGTCTAAAATATGTAGATATGAAGATAGTAAAAAAGTGCAGTTGTGGGATTGGAAATCCATCATCCAGCTAGCGTTCGATCAACATAATATCGTATTCTGCCATAGCTTAACGTGTTGCTTAAATAAGAAACCTATCTTTTGCTCAATCTTAAGTCGTTTCAATGACTTCATCGGCATGAGTAAAGATGAAGTTGGGAATGAAATGAGGACCTACATTAAAAAGCACAAAAATGGCGTATACGTAGGATAGCAAGCCACAACACCTCGTGCACGCATTATTTCCATGCGGTAGCTCCATGGAGCAATACTCACTTGGGGACAAATTGGGAGGTATCATCGCTACAGCATGAGGCTAGAAATGGATGGTCATGGGGGCACCTTTATTCACAGATTCAGGACCCATGTACTACGTGGCTATGCGCGTGTATTTCTGTTCACAGTTCACAGAATCCAAGCTGAACAAAGAATTTTCATGCCCTCACAGACAAGCTCAATAAACTTGAGGTAACGCACATAATTATTGGAGTCATCTCATACCAAGAGGTTTTGTCATAGCAAAATTTGCTCGCTTATATGTGTCTTTGTATGGCTTTTATTCGTGTCATTATTCACTTTGTCTAAAGCACACTTGTTTAACTGAGCTGGCTCAAATTGTCTACTGCGCGTATTCACATATGTTTGATTATCTTGATACTCTGCTATTATTGTGTTTGCTAATTCTGCCATAATTTTTTTGTTTATTGAAGATGACATTTATGGCATAAAATTGAAGTCTGTTTCTCTATCATCATCTCATCTTAATGAATCCTTCTTCCGATGGCCATGAAGTCGATTACCTTTCCTAATATACCATGGCATGAAGTAATTCATTGAATGAATGACATAATTGTAAAAGAATCAAACGTGTGTCAAGCACAGAAAATAGTGGAAAATATTCTGACAAAAAATTAATAAAAATTAAAATAAAAAATGATTAGCGATTCAAGTTTATTTCATCAACAAATAAATGCAAATTGCTGTGATTTTCATTTTTGACTTTTATTTCATTATTATGCGCACAAAAAAGTGAATTTGTCGAATCTCATGTTGATTACGAACTATTGCATAAGTCACATTATTAGTTTCATGTCTAAAACCAAGAAATTATCCTGAACGAATATGTTATATGTTGTCACCGGCCAAAATATAATTTATCTTGACTTTGTATTTAGAACACTTTTTTAATTTCCCCAAAAATTTATATGTTTCAATGCTGATTTACAGCACACAACTACACAACTTTAACCTGCTCGAAACGATTTTTATTTACGTCACAAAAATTAAACAAAAAGAATTCTGATTGGCATTTCTAATTTATATCTGAACCTACTGTAATTATTCAATAAAAACTTGTTTTCGTTTGCAATAAACTAAATCAAAATTTTATGAATTAAATTTTTCTCTCAGCTTCCAATTTTAGACAATTTCTAGAAGAATGGTAGAATTATTGATTGGAGAGATGCAGAGTGTCAATTCACTTCTTCTTTAAAAAAGACTCCAATGCCCATTTAGGTTTCACTTTAATTTTTTTCTTTCGACCGGGGAAAAGGCGGTTGGCCTTATCGAACATGATATTTCAAATTACTTCAATATTTTTCTATAAGATCTTAAAACATAAAATAAAATATTAAAATTGATTTTATCATCATGTAGTTGTTTTGCTGATCGAATCAAATTAAAGAGACCAATCAGAGACAACAATTGTGAAGCTGCCATGACGATATGCATGCTGGAAATTCTGTTCCCCTCACCGGGCTTCTACCTTTCATACATCCTGTAGATTGCGTGCTGTCACATATTAAATTTCACAATCAACAAGACGCTCCTTGAGATATGACTTATTTAGATGACACACTCAATTTTAAAAAACCTAGTCAACAAAGTTTGGTCAAGTTTAGTGTAAATTGCATTCAATTTTATCAATCAGTAAAAGAGCGCTATAAAATACAAAGTGAAACCAGATAGAACACATATACTCCAATCTATTGATCTAAATCATGTCCTCCTCCATACAAAACACATGTTTCATTTTTCAGAATGTCAATTTCAGTAGTAAAATACAATTAGTCGTGCAAGCACTTATGACGTGAAAATTAGGCTTTTGAAACAAATTGTGCTCCATTCTCATTAAACGTTAGCACACAACAAATTGTGTGCTAAAAATTATATGACGAAATTGAGTCAACTATAGTTATTGAAGTTTGATTGGCTACAAAAGGATGTGGTCTATTGCATTAATGCAATTACTCGCCATAGTCTGCCACTATTTTATTCTTCGTGCAATCAAACACTCTGCTTTTCAATCGAATTTTAAAAAGATACAATTTCCATCTGAAATCCGACAAATTGATCACGACCCCATCTCTAAATATGCGGATGGGTTCAATGTGATGCGAAAAGAAATGCCACTAATCGATTTGTCAATACTTGTAAGTGCATATACACGTCAAAGGGGCAACATTTCGCTTTCTAGACCAAAGGCGGCACTGTTATTCCTGCCCACAAACTTTTCCTTGTGCAAAATTCCCAACAATTAAGAACAGTATCTTAATGAGCAAACATGTCAACCTCTCAAATTGGAGTCATTTTCCAAATGGGTAGGTCATTGTCCTAAACGACATTACCAACTCATTAGCATTGTTTTGGCAGTCATGGACTTTGCCTACACTAGCGAAATAATCATAAATGTTGAAAATGTTCTGAGGATATATATGATGTCTCACATTCTTGGCTGCCAAAAGCTGATTGACTGGTCAACGGATTTCATCAAGACAAGGTTCGTTTATTCTAACAAAAATAAACAAAATTTGTGCGTGTGTGTGTGAGCGTTAGTGGAACCATCACAAATGTACACTTCTTGTTTGTCAGACATTCTTAAAATCAATAACTATGTAAGACGTTTTAGTGGAGTGAGTTGCCAACAGAAAAAACGGGTCTTTATTAAAAAATGAATATTAAAACACTAGTTTTTGCAAGAGATGCAAGACGATATCCTCCTTCATCTAGCGTTCAACGTTTCTGGCACTACTACTCATGCAATAAACGTAATTGTCTTCAAGACTTGA
>UZAE01000751.1:0-18785 GCA_900617975.1 Rodentolepis nana | reverse complement strand
CCCCCCCCCCAGCAGAAATTATTTTTTAAAATAAAGCAATTATACAAGAATTAATAAGTATCATTATTATTAAAATTGATTATTACAGCACATATTTGTCAACTATTATTAATTATTTTTATTTTGGAATCACCAAAATATCCAATAGACTCTATAGCGGATTGATACACGAATAAGCCATGACTTACCATCAATAATATCCATGGCGAAATACCCCTGATTTTTTTGAAGCTTGTTAAGCTACCTCGACGATATAGGGTGGAAAGAGAATGTATGCCGTGGAATGCATTTACTGGAGTTGTGTGTATGACTGACACGGAGCTTTGTCTTTAAAAATAACAATGAAGGGTTTGTTAAGCGATTTCGGCTCATAACCGCATTTGCTCCCTACACGACAAATAAAACGCAACACCTTTGAATCCGCCTGAGTGTGCAGGAGATTTTCTTGTTCAGCCATAATAGTACTGTCTACTCCACAAATCCAAGGTTAAAAAAAAACATTTCAAATCTGTGGCATTTAAATAGTTAATTACGTTATTTATCTACTATCTTTTTCGTCAATGAAGGAAGGAAATAAAAATAGTGAAACCTTTTCCTATGAACCTTCATTTATTTTCAATATTTAATGAATGGGGTTGTTTTTTTCCAGTTTCGGGGTGTGCCATAGACTCACCTCCACGTGGTTAACCCTGAGCAACGTATACTTATACGGCAAAAGAGTCTATTAACCGGCAGTTGACTTTTGACTTCAAACTATCATCACCGCACTGTATGTCATATTCGGCCCCTTTCACAGTACTCATCTTACCTTTACTCTGCCTTTGTATCTGCCTGTCCCTTTTACATCTTTGAATCATTATTCTGTCCCCCCATCACCCATCTCGACTTTTTTCAATTTGATGTTTCTCCTCCTCTCTGCGAAGTCTGAAGTCAGCTGAGGGCCTAATGATAACTGTCAAAACGCCCTCCATTTGAAAAAAAAATAAATATTCTCCTTATTTTGCATTTTTAAATTTCAGGTAGCAGTACTTTCATTAGTTAATTTACAAATAAAAATCTGAAAAGTGAAGGCTTTTGCAGGATTTAAATTTTATGTCCAAGCATTGAAGGGTATTTTGCACTGTGCAAATAGCTGAAATGGCGTTTAGCCTTCCAGTAGTGCGGTGCACGCAGTCCAGCAGTCTATCACCGCTGTGGATGGTTGTGTAAGGAAAAACTGAGAAAAACTCCTCTCGAATAGAGTTTGATTAGCCTTAGGCGTTCCACCAATTGTAAAACGAGCAACTTGGGCAATTTCTACCAGGGGCCTGAACACCACGACCAGATGAGATGACTCATTGGAAGGAGTTGAAGGAAGCGGTCTTTCAAGAAATTAAGAGAGTGTAAATTTCATTTTATTGGGCCACTGCAAAATACTAGCTATATAGCAACTTATATTCTTTCACTAAGCGAATATATACGTCAGTGTAGTTAAAAATTCACCAACCAATGATCTGAGAGAACGTGTACATTATTACTTAGCATAGCCAATTAGCACAAAAGAGAATGTATGCAAAAAAATTTTTTCCCCGCTTGGTCGATTACGCCTCTATCACACTTTAATTTTTAAGCAATTTCACACTGATCTCAACGTATTCCCAGCTAGTTATCTTAGTATCCATCAAATGCGCATAATCTTTCTCCCACCAAATGGGTTCAAACACTGATTATTTTCATTTTTTACACAGTTTTGATTCAATTTCAAATTTGACAAGTTGAAAGCGGGATGAAAGTTTATACACCTGGTCGGTCATTATTGATGTCGACATAATTGCGTCATGGTAGTTAGAAAAAGTGGAGCATATTGTGGTTATATATTTTAAATCCCTCATCAGTCATCAATTGTTCCTTGCAGAAGGAAGGGTTGTTAGAACAAATTCGGGCACTGGTGTTCTATGGACTCAGTGCAAAAAAGAAACGATTAAGACATAATTTATTAATCACCAAATAATCATATGATGAATTTCTTCCACTCAAATCAATTAAATTTCAATATGACAATGATTGTCTACAGTGAAAATCAACAGTATTGAATGAAAAATAATTCCCATTTCTAAAACTGCATCGGAGTCTGATTGTAACTGACTCTTCCTATCCTCGTGTTACTGCAAGCTTCACCTCACATCATTTGCTATATTTACAAGGATTTCTCAAACTGATAAGCGTTTACCCTTTTTTGCCCTTGTTGCAACGTTTCATATTATGTCTATAGCGATAGTAAACGCGCTTCGCTTCGCTTCTGTCTTCCACCTACAGACTGTGTCACGACCCTTTACGCCTAGGTGATAGTTAAGCGATCCGTGTATGAACGCATACGCTGAAAGTCACATACCCAGCTCCACTCACTCAAAACTGGATACGGCTTGATAAAATTGAGCAGAGTTGAATTAGGACATCAGCATTATTTAATAAACCACATAGAAAGAGAAGTCCGGAGTCATTATGGGACTTGAACTCAGGTATACTTTAAACACTTTGCCTTGTTTAATATCCCCGCCAACTCAAAGTTGCCTTTTCTAAATGGTCCAAAAAAGCGAATTTTGACTATTCACATTCACTCAAATGAATTAAAAGTCTCATAGTATAAACTAGTATTAGTTTTTATTGACTCGTTATAAATCAAGAGATGAGAAGAAAGAATAATTCGGGGGATAATATTAGAGGTTAGAAGGTAAAGTAAGGGAGGAGACAAGTTCTGCTTGTTTTTCATTTGAATAAATTGTACACTCACGCTATGTCGTAGGGAGGTGCCTATTAGCGTGAAATCAGGAAATTAAAAAGAAGACAGAGAGCAAACTTAGAGGGCGCTGAATGAAAAGAAGAGACGTATTATATATATATATATATATATATATATATATAAAGTCAAATAACAACGCGCTCAATAGTAGTTCGGGAACGGGTGGGGCACAAAAGATGGCAATTGTATTTTGCTCTCAGTAAATGCACACAAGGGGAGAGGATAAAGATGATTCCTTCAGGAATGGAGATCCCGCTTCAACTAAGCTATCGCTCCAGGAACTCCTACTCCCAGTCCGGCCTCAAGGATTTGCAAAAGAGGTAATCGATGTACCGTGCAGAGAAGAGATATCTCGCAGTTACCATGTTGACGACGCAACTGGAAGACTAAGTCATCTGCCAAATCTCTGGAGAGTGCCCGATCGGCCACAATCTGCCAGACCTGTTGACCTCCAGGTGCTACCGGTGGTCCAGGGGGTTTGTACTCTCCACCTTCTCCATCACCACCGTTTCCAGATAATCCTCCACCTGCGATAGTTAAAGGTCTACGATGGCGCTGAGCTATACTACGGGCTACTCTCAGCGCATTGGCAGCAGTAGCAGCGTCTTGTTGAGGTGTCGACGCAATGGGATTGAAACGCTCGAGAAAGGTGAGTGGGGAGAGACCGAAAGTGATGCATGTTGCCAGATGATCAATCACTGAATCGACAGGGTGACGAGATTGTTGACGCGTGGCCCGTAGGTACTTTTGGAGGGGGCGGATTAGCGTGGGGAATACTGTCTGGGCAGCCTCGTAGGGATCAAAAGACTTATTTCCGCCTCCGCTTACCAGACGACCATTGCCTAAGTTAAGAAAAAGCCATATTTTGATTTTCGGATACGTTTAATAACCACGTGATAACTATATACCCACGACCACAAGATTAGGAGAGAAAGCATTTTGGCTCATTGGACCATATGGAAAAGCAAAAAACGAATTGTTGATCAAATTTTCAGTAACAAGTTCATTTTCAAAGCGGAGAGATGCGCAATAGACTTACTACACCATGTGTGCACCCTGAGCAAGGCATATTCATACGGCAAAAAAGTCTATAAACTGGAAATTGACTTCAAAATACCATGACCCAACTGTATGTCATATTTCATCACTTCAACAGTATCCGCCTTACTCTACTCTCTAACTTTGGGTCTGCCTCTCTTTTACATCTGTGAATCACTCTCCTGTTTCCTCCCGCCCCCCCCCCCTTCGAATTTTTGTAACTTTGATGTTCCTCCTCCTCTCTGTGAAATGGCCAAAGATACCATCATAAAGCCTGCCATTTGATATAAATTTTCCAATAGGAAAATAAAGATCGTGCTTTGAGAATTAATGCCACCGGAATCCAATATGAAAAATTAGAATAAATAAATGGTAATTAGGTCATAAGATTTGGAAGGAGTCGAATAAATTTAGAAATTTCGGAAAAAAAGTGGGAAAATTGTTGAAAGCAAGTATTCGACGTATCCTGGAGGGATAACATTTTTTCAAATTAAAACCAGCCAATAGATACATTTCAAAGTCGATTTCAACTTTTATTTCAATTTGTTTAGACATTCAATAATGTTTAAGTCAGAGTTAGCTAGGTCTATAAAACACATTTTTTTCTGTATTCTCATTCCAATTCTCGTGAAGGAAGAAAACTTACTTTCGTGGGATGGAAAACGCCTATTGAAAATTTTTAATTCAATTAAATTAATGAATTTTTGATTCCCCAAAGGAATTGAGACATAGAAAAAAAAACAAATTGGGAAAGAGCACCTTATCAACTTAAACAGAAATCCTGATACATTAAAGCAGTTAAGACACGAATGAGTTTGTGTGAATTGCAAATAAAAAAGCCGTTCTCTTCATTCGCCATCATTTTGGGAGTAATAAAAGGAAATAGAAAACTCCCTGAACTGACTTTTCCCGCAGACCACGACATAGAGACAGATTTTATTACTTTGGTGTAAACGAGAGACAGGGAGGGAGGGTGGGGGGGAGGGGGGGGGGGGGGGGGGGGGGGGGGGGGGCAAAACAGGGCTGGGTGTGGATTATCTCATTGGGAATAACCTCCTACAACTAAAGGGCGTAACTATAAAAACGAAGGTTATAAAGGACTCTGCCAAGGGTATTAGGTGAGGTGTCTAATGAAAATGGTTCTTTCTTTTCTAGTTCGATTTCATTCTTTTAGAAATACTAAAAGAACGCAGAATGCGATACTCTCTGAATTTATAAAAATTACTTTAAGAAGTTGTATGTGTGTGTGCCAGTAGTGGGGAGATTATGAAATCGGTGCATAACCGATGGCATGGCTAATTCTGATCAACAAAAGTGGGAGTAGAAAGTATATTTCTTGAAAGAGCGGCTGCAGAATGCCTACCCCAAGTCAAAAAGCTTCAAAAAAGTTTTCAGAAAAGTAGACGTATCGAATAGACTATTTTATTGTTTGCATGCACATTGTAAGCCAACAATCCTCCCACTTCCAGAGGATGCAACCATGAATGCCCAAGAACTGCTCCTTAATATAGGGGAATAAGACGAACGATTGATTTGAACACGGCATTCGTAACGAGAACAGGGCATAAAAAACAGTCAATCAAGGATGTGTAGTAACAATGGCCTAAGGGAAACGAGACTGTGGTTTGATTGGATGAGAAGAAAGCACATGTTATGGTGACGTCTAGGAGAGTATTATTAAAATAAGATTACAACATACTTGCAAAAGATCAATAAAGTCTAAATGTCCAAAATGAAATAGACAATAACATACGAAAATAGTATGTTATACCAGCTCGGTTTGACGCAGTGCTTTCACTCTCCTGCGACACACCGATGGCTTAGCAATCAGCAAGATCACCTACATTCTCAGCGGTTCCAGTTCACTACTAATCTCTGTTGGTGTTTGGAGGAGATAAATACGGATTTATAGTAGACTCAAGA
Source organism: Rodentolepis nana (assembly GCA_900617975.1). Taxonomy (NCBI): domain Eukaryota; kingdom Metazoa; phylum Platyhelminthes; class Cestoda; order Cyclophyllidea; family Hymenolepididae; genus Rodentolepis; species Rodentolepis nana. The sequence continues at coordinate 13,045 of UZAE01000751.1, read as the reverse complement.
GAAAAATGTTGCCACGGGATTCTTGGATGTCGTTATTTATTTACCGAAATTTTTCGTCAATGCATAGTTCTAGTGATCTGGTGAAAGTAAATAAATGTTTGAGCATTGCCAACTGTCATTTAGCTGCATAAGTACCTTCGGAGATACTTAAAGTTATTGTGCTGTCACAATCTACACTTAATTGAACGCCTTGGAGGCATCGAACCTTTCATGAAATAAGGAAGTCACCATTCAGTTAATCTGCCCATATTAGACAAAAAAGTCAATGGATGGGCATGTTTAAATAGTTTTTGAAAAGAAAAACACCCGAAAATGGTGATTGGGGGCATAACATCCGGTATTATTCAACTGAATAATGAATAATTTTCAATGACAATAACTAACCTCATAAACCTTCATTCAAGATAGAAACGCTATAGGGCAAATTTTTTTTTGTTTATAGCTTATTTATGGTAATAGCAACAACGCAAATTTTAATCAATTTTATTCAATCTATTGATTAATTTTTCCATGAGTGTAAAGCTGAGTTGAGAAGATGCACATTTTCCAACTCCTTCGCTGTTTTGAATTAATAAAAATTACCTCAACCAGTTTATTTTTTGAAGAATAAGATTATATTATTACATTTTTTTAAATTTTTTAAAGAAATCATTCATATCGGTATATATAAGGGACCAAATTTACTTATAAGAGCCTTTTAAACTGATCAAATGCATTCAATGAAATGAAAAGACTCGAAGTCGATTTTGACAAAAGACAACAGAAAGAATTGTATTAGCCAAAAAAAGGTGGAAAGATACAAACAATTTAAATCATATCAAACATTTCATCCAATACAGGGAGAATATACAGTGAATGGAAAAAACGCTTCAGAGTACCAGAAGCAAATCAACATCCAGAATAAATCATGAAAGAATTAAATAAGAGAAGATAGTAAACACCAGGTAGGCAGGCAAAATGACTGAAGTTGAAAAGCCTTGTTATTTGAAATGACCCAAACTAAAAATGCACAAATAGCCCACAGATAAGTTAAAATACCTTCTGTGGGAATTTCGACTAAGTTATTTACAAGCCATTCCAGATTTAAGACGATGTACGGAACAGCCAAACCCCTCTTAAAGAAAGTTCAAATCGTGTGAAGCTATTCAAATGTAGACTTGGGCGAAATTGAGATTGAATTGGTCTTAACAGTGGGCCCAACACATGCCAGCCTCTCCCTCCCCCCCCCCCCCCCCCCCCCCCAGCCCGGCCCGGCACGCCACCCTAGAGTCATGATGAGACAACTTCAGAATCTCTCGCTTTCATGGCCAAGACCGATGAGTCATAGTACTGCGTTTGAACGTTGCGAGGCATGCACTCACGCCCCAAAAAGCACGCTGCGCACGTCATACCTTGCGCACTTTGCTTCTACGCTAGAATTGGTGTATCGATCTTGTCTTGCGCATAGGCTTAATAATTAACATGACGCGTCGCTTGCGTGTCCGTGCGACGGTATTTGTGCGCGCTCACTGCAAGCGTGCAGACGTGGTTGTGACAAGAACACAACGGTAACCAGACAGCAGTAGCAACAGCCCTGGTAGTAGAAGATAAGTGATAAATTGGGCTCCTGTTTCCCTCTCTTCAGTTCCCGTATTAACCATAATTCACACACATGAACAGGAAAATATATGGCCCACTCGAATATAACTTAGTAGTTCAATGGAGTTTTAGGGCAATTAGCAAATTCAACACCATTGTTAGCGTCTAATTAACACTAGGTGCACTACAAAAATTAAACTCAGTTTCAATCAATAGGTAAATAAATCATAGCATATGCTAATTCAACCTCTGAATTTGCTTATTTTGGTATGTGGAATTGCTGAATCACTATGGTAACCTGATGCCACTGGCCAATGCAATTTCTTGGTGCATTTTATGAATCTGGAGGAACAGCTGTGCTTGGCATCTCTATGAAATACCAAGGAGTTTATTGTTAAAGGCGTGTTTCGTAGATTCTGCAAGCTGACTGAGAATAATACTTTATCTGCTAGGGATATGCAAAAACACTTTTGTTTTATTAAAATAGGATTGTATGAAAGTGAATTCATAGCCAAGAAGTGCACCATCTTATTCTCTAAAAAGATAAGGTTTTTCCCATTTTCATGAATGCATCAGGTATTTACACATCAGTTCGTTTACATTTAACTGTAAAAATGCCTTTCAAAAAATGCTATTTACCTTCTACAAATTTTGAAATTCTAGTTTTCATGTTCAAACATTGAAAGCAATAAAGAAAAATGTTTTTTTTATTCACTTCCTTCGACGAGTAGGAGAGTTAGCCTGCACTTTGCGAATATAAAATTTGAAGCAAAGAAATAAATTTCCTTTCAACAAATTTCCACGTCTTCCCCACCCCCACCCCGCCCATTTTCGGAAAATGTTCTGAGAAGGGAAGAGAATGGAATGCGTCAGGTGTAACAGGTCTGCACGATACAGAGATTTGCACTTCGGTTTGAATAAAGAATCAAGGGGAAGCAAGTGGACTAAGGTAGGCCATGTTCACAAGAGGGAGAGAGAGAAAAAAAAGGAGATGAGAACCAGCATCAGCAAAGAACAGTTGTTCCAAGCTGAAAAGTTGACACAAACGGCCTTGTGTGCGGTTTTTATTCCTGCATAGTAACACACATGAAGAAATTTGTGAGAGAAGAAACTCCAGGTCCCACCGCCTACCACACTTTACTTCGGTATTTTAATAAGCAAATTGGCGGTTTTAACAATTCAAAGGAGGATTGTGTGCATGATCAGACTGACTTGAATTGTGGACGGTATTTACTACGAACTAGGTTATATACTGGACAACCGCTATGGCAAATAAAGAGGGGATTGACAAGAAGAACCAACCTCTTAAATTTGTGAAGTCCTAGAAGTTTTCGAAAGAAATAAAACTATTCTTATTTATTCTCGAATTCTAACCCAACTCACATCAATCACTCTAACTTTACGCTAACATTTTGTTCAAATGGAATTAACAAGTAAATCACTTGTGTCGCATTTAAAAAAGTGTTTAATTATTAATTCAAAGAAAAAGCACATCTACCATGTGGCGCACGACCCTTCAAAGGAAAAAAATGACTGCCCTTAAATGACGTCTTTTTTCCTCGATTTAGGCTCATTTGATTCAAACAGGGCGGAAGACAGCACCACACATTCTCATTCGCTGCATCAAAAGGCAATTAGGAAGAAAATTCAAACTTTTGAAGTTGAAAAGCAGTTCATTTCTACCACCCACCGAGAGGAACAACCTTTGAAGAAGAGAATTGGGCGAAATGCCTACCACCGGTGCGGAAATCTTATGATTGTATAATCAATAAGACAACAAACGTTTCAAATGCTGATTTTATATACCTAGGGAGGGAGAACTGATCATTAACAAAAGACAATTGCGAAGTGAGGAGAAAAATACATGAATTTCATTTGCTCAGGGTTTCTAAGTTGAAAAAAATAACAACACTTATAGAGTCCAATAATAAAAAGTATTTTTTTCCCAAAAAAATTGGTGATGACATTAAGAACTTTGAATTTCGCTACCAGTTTGTCTTCATCTAATGTTTCAAAATAACCAGTTTCACGTTTATATTTAACCACAACAATAGGCAAACTTTGAAGTGAATATATGAAATAAACAGTATTTACTGCGTTTAATGTTAGCATGTTAGAATTAGGTTTCAATGATAGAAACACACGAGGTACTCAGCAAACATGTTCACAAAGGAAAATGAAAAAAAAGAAAATAAGCCAGAACACGGGAATTTTCAGACGCCGTGGTCCTTGTGTGTTGGCCAAAATAGAGTTATCGGAATGACAGGCTGCTTGAAGTTACCATGAGAACGCCATACGAAGCCGGCCACAAATGAAAATGATTAATGAATCTACACTAGGCCAATATTGGTAGTTTATACTTTTCACTATGGAGAACGAAACAGCTGGGTTTATCTTGCTTATAAACAGTCGATTTTTAAAATACCATAATTGGTTTTCGTTTAGCAAAGTAATTCGTTATAATAAATATGAGTTGGCAAGTTCAATACATTAGGAAAAACTAAGAGGTCAAACAGAGGTTGGATATAGGCGCCATGACCGCGTAAGTAGTTGATTGACCAATATATTGACTGGTTGTTTACTTAAATACATAAAAATCCAAATAAGACAAGTGAGCAGAGCTCACCATTTTGAAAGCCAGAAAATCCACCAGCAGGAACGAGGGAATTTCCAATGGTGAAACCGGTTTCCTTTGCCATTCGATTAGCGTGCGCGAATGCATCTTCGACGGCGAGAAGAAGACGCATTCGACGCTTTCGAACTCGCTTCTCTGCTTCCATTTCGTCGTAGAGGCGAGCCGAAGCTGACGGACCGTTGCCACCGCCACCGCTCTATAGAAAAATACCAGAAGTGTAGCTAAATAAGCTTCTTCTGAAAATATCGCTATTTTGCGTGACTTCCTTCGACCTTCAAGATAGCAAATAGGAATCAGAGAGGAAGAAATCAAACATCACAAAACACAAAAGAAAACTACCACAAGGGTTTATTGTTAGAAGAGCTGAGACACAGATGTACAAAGATAAACACTTGAATGTGAGCTTGATAAAAGAGGAATGGAATTTGAGCAGAAATGAGCTGATTAGAAGACCAACCAACACATCCTCAACGATAAGAAAAACCCTTTGAAATGCTTCATAAACTCTTAACACATGTTAAAACAAACTAAACACATCGTCAATTTACCGGAATTCGATAGACTCTAAAACCAAAAAGTTATTTTTAAAAAAATGATTTAACAGAGTACGACTAACATTTAGTATAACGGTGCACATTAGATTGGAATTTCAAATTTGCTTTAAGGTAATTAGTTAACTAATTAATTCCCACTAGAATTAGATGGCGTGGAGTAGGATTGTTAACAGCTTTTAATTCAAAATACAGTAATCCTACTACAACTTATTATTCCCCTAATTTCAAGTTAGGGAATTCGGAAATGTGGATTTAAGCGCACATCAAGGAAGGCTGCCCCTTCAATGCTCCCCTCCCCCCCCCCCCCCCCCCCCCTCCCAATTAAGGATACCTACCTCGTTCGTCCCAGGCAATTCTTAATGAATATTGACCCAAATAAGCATGACCAATCAACCGATATCGGCACCTAGTATTAAGGAATTCATCCCTCCCCAACCCATAAAAGATCCCAATGTAGAGATTTTAAACAAAGACAGAGAATTAATGGTGGCTGTGTGTCAATAAGTGGATAGAATCCCAACAACAGACTCAGAGTTTTATTTAATTTTTCAACCAATCCGACCCTGACTTAATTAACCTTCTGAGTGATACACCTGATGGCTTATCAGTGAGATCTTAAGAGTTATATAAAAAAATGCATTAATGTCCGTTAGTTACTTCACTTTACTTATAGATTGGTAATGAAGCTTCATGCCCTCGATAGCCCCTGAAGTGAAAGCACGCTTCGACCAATAGCCCGCATTATTTTCTACGATACTTATAAGAAATAGGATAGATTCAGGAAATTGCGTTAATTCACTTACCGTTTGATTTCCACCTGGTGCTTGGGTGCCACCGTTCTTTTCCCGTCCATCCACATCGTAGAATTTGTACTTGGAGCCACCAACATCCCCACTGGCCCCACCAGGGCCCGTATTTCCATCACCACCGTGACCTCCAGCCCCGCCAACAACGCCACGTTTATTTCGACGGTTGTTTGAAGAGGAGATTGGTTGGGTGTATACCTACGAAGATGACAAAGAGACAATTGGGAGTAAAAACAATTAAGCCTATGTGCCAGTATAGGCAAAGTGCAAGCTGACAAGCTCATTGTCACTAAAAAATCAATTAGATCAACTTTTATGTCCTTCTATACAACACTGTATTATCTAGAAGTGAAGATTTAAAGATAATCACACAGACTAAGCTTCCTGCAAAAGTTCACAATATTTTAATCTTTGATTTGAAAATTCGTCTATCGATTAGAATAACAATGAGTAGACTATTTGTAACTTAGGTCACATACCATTGAATAACACCTACCATTCATGGATAGCCAAAACCTTCAAAAATTTATAAAAAGCTCTTAACTAGGATTGGGGAGATTTGAATTATGCCACCTATATCCTACAAGACAATAGGCTTCCAATATAATATTTTTACCCCCAATGACTGTGCAAAAAAACACTAGGGGTAGGATTCGAGATCTTGCTGACGAGTTGGATAAATTTTCTTCTTTCATCAAGTAAACGCTAATAATATCGTTTGTTAAGAATAAAAGAACTCGTATGAGTCCATTCACATAGTACATACTATATTGATAGTGAGGGATGTGTGATAGACTTACCTCCGCATGGTGCACCCCGGGCAACGTATACTCATATGGCAAAAATGTCTACCAATCGGTAGTTGACTTCTGACTTCAAACTACCCTCACCCCAATGTACGTCATATTCGACTACTTCCATAGTACTCACCTCACCTTTTTTCTACCTTGGTGTCTGTCTCTTTTACATCTTTGAAACACTCTTCTGTTCCCCCCCCCCCTTCGACTCTTTTTAATTTGACATATCTTCCCCTCTGTGAAGCCTGAAGTCAACTAAAGGGCTAATGATAACCATCGAGACGCATACCATTTGATATAAAAAAAATAAATTTTGATAGTAAGGTAAAGAAATGACTCATAAAATCGAAACCATATTAAAATATGTCGGAAGTAAAACTCTATTTCTGATTAAAATGTTAAGTATCAGCACAATTATGAAACCGTTTGAAAGCGTTGATAGAATTTGAAACAAAGTAACGTCACATGTGCTAATATAGACCTAGGAAACAATAGCTTAAAATCTATGAATGAAACAATTTTACTTTTCGAATTCCAGACAAAAAAATTCTTTAACAATTTTCATCCCAATGAAGCAACTGAAACCGAGAATATATGACCTATTCCAATGAGAGATCAAGAGAAGGGAATCGAAAAGAAATTGAGGACCAATTTAGGGTACAAAATGTCCGACTTCACCCGCACTAGTTAACTTAATTGATGGGAGTCGAATTGGCTATTGCTACCTAAAGCAATACCATTACTTTACAAAGGCAATTTGGTTCAAGACGTTAGTACATATAAAACTGCAGGAATTCACGAAATAACGTCAATGAGGTTGAGAAATAGGCGTAATAGATTAATATAATTAGGAAAGCAGTTGGAAATATTTAAAAGTGTAAGAACCAATAACATTTGAAATGTCATAAAATTGGCAGATATGGTGTATAATGCTACTAAAATGTGTTCTTACTTGAAGACAGTACCGTGAAAACAAGTTTGGGCGAGTGATGTATAACTTTCCATCTTTCAGTGCATTAAAGTAGGGAGGTTTGGCCTCTTCGTAACTTAACGATTGCCTTTATTTCTGCTTTCGGATTTGACTTGACACATTAGGCTCTAAATGTCCCGTTCATGGTATAAATATTTTCTCGTCAGACAGCAATGAGTGCACTCATGAATGTCCACAGAAGTTCCATCTGAGCCATTTGATTTATATATCGGCAATCATTCAAGCCACAGATAAACAACAGAGTGGGATTGTAATTTACTGCAAACTGCATACGTAAACAGTTTGTTATTCGACATGACTTTCAAGTCTAAACCGTGCAGGACTGCCTAATGGTGTTTTAGCTTTATCACTTAGAGAAAAAAGGCAAATAATAAATGAAGAACTCAAAAACAGCAAATTTCCCAAGCCTATGAGTACCAATTGGTCTATAAACTCGAAAAAAATAATCAGTCAAGCAAAATGTATAAAAATGCTATTTAATTCACACAAATTACAAAAATAAATAGTCTATTTCGTTTATAGGAAATCAACGGCATATATTCAATGAAGATTCCCATATATCAAAAAACAAAGTGGAGTTATTGCAAAGAAAGTCAATGGAGGAAACTTTTCACAGTGAATAAAAAACACCATCACAATTTCATGTGATAGGGCGAAAAAAAGTTTCCAATTCTGAAATACAGTTTCAAATACATGGTGGCTAATCGATTTAAGATAGTTTTAGGCGATTTTCAGTATGAATAGAAAAGCAAAGAAAGCTTACTGTAAAGTCCACCATATACATCTGCAGAATTTCCAGGGCCGCCTTCTGGAGCGACATATCTCCAAGTCGATAAGTTTTTGATGCCCCATCTGGAGACCTAACAACGTGGACAGCAAATTGTGATCTCATCCTCTGGAATTCCAATAAAGCAATCCCCGAAAAATTCAAAAACAACAGAGCATCCGACAGACTGTTAGAGAAGAGAACAATGGACCCATAATCCCTTCTCCTTGGCTGTAATATCCGCACACTATAGAATAGCCAAAAGGCAAAAAGAATTACGAATATGAGGCAGAGAAAGAGGCTCCTCCATAACCTGACTCGTGGATAAACTTTTCGAGTACCGCTCAGAATCGAACAATGCGGTGCCGTGAGAATCCACGTTCCAAGAGCTAGGAGAGCCAATTTTACAGCCATTCCAATTAAATGTCCCTCACAAGTATGATCACATTTGTCTGTACTCCAGCCCAAATAGGGCAAATGGGGGAAAATCACCATTAGAACTGGGGAACAGATGGAACAAAAGCCAAGACCGAAATATAACATAAATCCAAAAAGCCTGGAACAAGTGTGACTAGGAAAATCATCGATTTCGGTGCGAATTAAAGCAGCTGCTGCTCCACCAACACAAGAGTTGGGGCTATTATTGATCCCCAGGGATGCTAAGAGGCCATATCTAGCCCCAAATCGGGATATATTATCTGCACTAAGACCGGTCTCACTAGTTGCCCCAGTTACAGCGGTAGCATTTTCAACCCAGGCGTTTTCATCGTGTCCATATTGATCCATTTGTTGATTGCCACCTCGATTACTTGAGGCTGGGGTATGGACATGAGACATCTTTGTGGCAACAACACCACTACTATCCATGGGAAGAAGAGGTTGGTTGGATTGACTTTGAGGATAGGATTGATTTGAAGAGGGAGCTAGGGGCTGCATAGGGAAAGCGCCTGGCTGTTGGCAACCAGGGATGGGGGACGGACCCGTCCATCCCATTAGATTCATGCATTGTGAAGGAGAAAACATGGATGGCGAATTATACGGAAGGAAAGGCGGGTTTGTTGGCTGAGAGGCATTCCAATTGGGATTATAGCCAGGATGTTGAGAAACGGCTGGACCCTGGAGAGGATACATTGGCGGAGCCTGACCTATAGACATTCCACGATTTTGCATTTCGGCATGAATATCGCTTGGATAGGTACAAGGAGGAGGCATGTGCTGGGTAAAGTTTATTTGTTGTCTAGAATCAGGACTTTGAACTGGAAAGTTCTGCATAACAGATTGCTGCTGTTGCTGGTTAGCACCGCTCTTCTCGCTTCGATTACTAACAACACTATCCTGATCCATTAATGAATACTTCTGACATCAAAAATAGAAATAAAAGACCTTAGACGAATAATTTTACGCAACAATAAATCAACTCCGCATGTATTTCAAGCGATCAAAATTCCCAGAACACCAAGAAAGGTAGAAATCCATTGTACCAAAACATCGCCAATACGGCAGTATTAATAATCTAACAGGTTAAAACAAGGTATATTTCATTTAATGATTAAAAATATGCATGATTAATCGATTTACTATAATTTATTTGTTATCGGTAATTAAATAGATTTTCCTGTATTCTATAAAAATTTTAATCAGAAGAAATATAACATTATACTAATCATTATAATAACCAAATATAGAAAAGTTAATTTTTTACTAAAAATATTAATCTTTAGTTTACGATATAGTAAGTGTTTAAATGCTTGGCACATGTTCCCAGTTCATTTAATATGTCTGTTAGGAGGGCTAGCCACAAGAACAGCTGGTATTCCGGCAATAGTGAGTTATGCTTTTTTAACTTATGATTTTAGGGGACGAATTGGAGCAACAACTTTCTGGTTGGCTTTCGAATGCTTCTTACGCTCAGGGTCCGGCAAGAGCAATAATAACTCCGTAGGTATTCTTTTAAATTAATTTTTAGTCATGCTGGTTATTTCTACTCTGGAGAATGCGCTTCTTATGCTTACAAGCAAATAAACCCAGCTCTAGTGTAAGGTTTTGCTGTTATTTATCCTCGCAATATTTAGAAAACGGATTTTTGTTCTGGGTCCTTCTCACAATTTCTACTTGGACAATTGCGCTATCTCCGATGCAGATATTTTTGAAACACCTTTTTACGATATGCATATTGACGCTGATGGTAAATTGAACACGATCTTCGTGATGTTTATTTGCTTTATTTAGTTCGAAAAGGATTGTTGGCCTCAAATATGTTTATGAATCTTGATATTGGACGAGATGAAGATGAACATTCATTGGAAATGCAGTATCCATATCTCGCAAAAGTTATGGAGTCGTAGGTTCAGCTATTTACTATCTTATTTCGGTTTATTTCTCTGTACCCATGCCCTTGTCTTTATTAATCAATGATTGAGTATTGCATTTGTGAGGTATCATAAGCCTTGCGTAGAATGACGATTGCTTCCATAGATTTCTTGTCTAAAGTTAATTTTCACCATATCATTGTGAAAACACCTTAGGAATCGTACTTCATGTCTTGATTATAATCAATTGTTTCATTTGCTTTCTTGCCTTGACTTTAACCTTTTTGCTCTCATAAACTTCAAATAGAGGAAATCATATTGAACTTTTTGTTGAAACTTGACGTTTAAGTGAGTTCTTCGCATTTCTTTTCTCTGTTCACGAGGTTTGCGTTTTATCGCCTGCTCTTATTACCATGTTGCTACGGTGATATTAGTCCCTCTAAATCTGAGCTTCGTGTTTATGCTATTATGGTGCTTTCACTTCCTCTTTTAGACGGGCTAATGACTTTACTATCATCCCCATTGTGGTGGGCAATTTGTCTTTCTCCAACGAAAAAGCCTACGGCGAATTGTTGGCGCCTTATCTTGCTGATCCCTCTAACCTCTTTGTCATTTCATCCGATTTCTGCCATTGGGGTAAGGTATTTTTCTTGCAATTTTTTTCCATTTAGTTGCGTTGAGACTTATGCGCTGTTGTTTTGCCTTTTTTCGTTGCAGGTAGCCGCTTCAGATACACATACTATGATAAAACCGCTGGCGAAATATGGGAATCAATAAAAGATCTCGATCATAAAGTGAGTATTTCGTAACTTTATTCTTTAAGATTCCGCTCATTTAATCCATAGTTGCTAATTAAACACGTGGGTATTTGTTAGTAAGTCCATTCATTTTAGCAGTCATTATATTTTACTTTAAACTGTACTGCCTTTCATTGTAAACTTTATAAGGTGCTCCCTGTATTCACTTATTGATTCGACACTGATGTCTTCTAATTGGCTACACACAAATATTCTTCTCAGCTAAATTCTGTGTTCTGCTCCTCGTTTCATTACCTGTAATCGACTCTTAATGAAAAATGTCTTTGATTCGCACTAGGCAATTAAGGCTTCATTCTTTTAAATAATGTGTTCATCGCATTCATTTTCTAGCTCTAAAGTTTGAAATTACTCTAACTATTTATTTGTCCAAAAATGAGCGACTGAAAATTATGTTTCACTGGGATGTTCGTCACCCTCGACTTGGTCAAGGGGCTCACTAATGATCTAAATAATTTATTGATTATGGTAAATACAATTGTATGATTGTGGATTTGTTGAGTTATATCATTCATAGCCCATTTTATTGTCATAAGCAGTCTCAGTTATTTGAACTTTCTTTCTTTTGCATGGAAATGTAACTCTCCATGTCTCTCCAACTTTGCAGTTTTTGTAAATGTCACTGAAACTATTCATCATACGCATTCGCCGAAACTAAACACCCCCCCCCCTTTTCCCTTACTTCTTATCTTTATGGAATACATCTTTATCTCTTGGGGCTTGGAAGCTTATTCTTCTAGTACGTGCGTCGGTGCAGCCTTGATCACGGAGGTCACGGGTTTGACTCCATCGGTACACACCACGTAACCCGAATGGCCCACCACGCTAGTTAAGTGTGGTTTGTATATGGAGTAACAAAATTACGGTCTCTCACGAGGTTTACAGAATGCTTTCCTAACTAGTCGTGTTAAACATTATTTCTCATTCCAATAGACTTATCATCTCCTTTACGAAGTGGTTTATAGGCATCACACTTAAGTAACTATCGCTGAATATGGTTAGCGCTTCCGTTATCTAATTACAAACGCTGGCTACAGAAAGGTGGAAGGGGGCTATTAATATTCCAGCCCGAGTTTAGGGGTCGGTAGAAACAGGAAAATACTTGTCAGGTAAATCAGAAAAGTGACTGTTTTGGAAGTTATTTAGCAAAAGCAGCATGGACAGCCATCATTTGTCCAAAATTAACAATGGAACAAAATACGAGTTTTATAAACCGCGCATGTAAATTTAGAAGGTTATTGTAAATCAACGGATCACAATCATGCATACTTGGCATGTTTAATTGTCTCCATTTTAGGGCATGGAGCTGATTGAACGTTTGGATGCAAAGGGCTTTAACGATTACCTGCGCGAATACGGCAACACAATTTGCGGACGCCATCCAATTGGAGTACTCCTTCAAGCAATAAATGCTTTACAGAAGAGCAACAGTCGCTTGAATCCTAGCCTCAAATTTGTGCAGTATGCCCAATCAAGCAAGTGTCGCAATGTGCACGATTCTTCGGTGAGCTATGCTGCTGCTTCTTTGGTCTTTAATTAGACCACCTCAGGCGATCGGTCAAACAGTGTATTCGTGTTCTAAAGTCTCTTCTTTCGTTTCTCTTCCTCCTATTGACACTGTATGAATAGTTTCCTGAATGTCATCTGCCCTCCCCCCTCTCCCTCCTATTCATATGCTTTATGTAGCTGCTTCCCCCCGTTCTATTTCATTGCAAGGACCTTCATTTAAATGACCGATTTGTATGGTGAAATCGTAATCTAAAAGCCTCATGTTTCTAATGCATCTTCTGGGGG
>UZAE01000750.1:0-18800 GCA_900617975.1 Rodentolepis nana | reverse complement strand
CGGAGGGGAGGGGAGGGGAGGGCAGGGGAGGGCAGGGGAGGGGAGAGAAGAAGGAACCGCAAACATAATAGATAAGAGAATCGCACCAAGAATAATGTCCTATTCTAGAAGTAGAACAAACCAATCAGAACTTAGCTAGAGAATGTACACGCGACTAGGACTACATTCCTTCAATTTGGTTGAAAAATCGCAAAAAAGAAGAAAAATCATTTTAAAAAAAAGTCCCCGACGCATAAGTAGAACGAATCCACTAAAGTCGAAGGCTACATAAAACATGCATTGTTAGTTAAACGCCTTTTCCACTGCGAAACATTGAAAAGAGAAGTAAATATTTATACGTGAGATCAGATAAACGGTCGAAAGATGTGCCACCTATGATGAAGGCACATTGTAATAAGATAACTAGCAGGTAATACACTATTTAGTAGGAGTATGTCTAGGTGTTAGAGATGATATGGGTAATTGTTTCGACATGCTTAGACAAAAGATAAACGATAAAAAATAACGTGGGCTTACGGGTAAGGGACATGCCAAGATCCAAGCATTTTCGAAACCGACAATGGGGACACTTGCCCCGCCCAGGTCCCTCGATTTTGCAGTTACCGCCCATAGGACAGACCACATTGAGATCAGCGTACATGTCACTGTTTCCACCACCCATCGATATTGATTTCAGTGGGTCCTCGATGCCAAGAGAATCTCCACATGCGGAAGCCTTATCTTTCTTAATACGATTAGTCAGGTGGCGAGTGAAGAACTTCTACAATTACAAACCATTCAGAGTAAACAAATATTACTTAAAACTAATAATCAACAGAAGACAGTCAAGGCATGTTTTCGAGTTACATTCTTAAAGCGATGCATTGAGAATAAGCTAGAAATTTTGTGAAACAATGTATCATTGGAAGCCATTCCCACAAATAATGAACAAGAAATGAATTGCATATAAAGATAATTATATGCTAAATAACAAAATGAATGCAGAGAAAAGTATTCAATTTGTAAATGAGTTCGACGAAGGTGGCTTACCTTGCAGGCTTCACAAACATAAGCTCGATGGTGGAATCCCACAGAGGGTTGCCCACAGACTTGGCAAGCTTGATCTTCAGATCGCCGCTGATACTGAGTAAATGCAGATTCTGGGGTCATCTCTTCAGTAAAAAAGGCAGAGGAAGCTGTTTCAACTCGTTGGGAGGAGTTTGGGGCTTTTGCCGAATTGACTGCATCAGAGGCACTAGCTTCGGATGGATCAGTAGAGACCCATGAAGAATCGGAGGATAGAAATCCATTTACTTTTAGTGATTCAGAATCACGAATATTGCTTTTAGATCGTTCTGAAGAAGGAATAGCTGAGGAATCAACAAGATCTTCGCCAAAGAACATTACATGGTCTTGGTCAAAATGATCAGCCACGCCTTGATCTCTGGCAAGGGAAAGTGTTTCGAAGGAGTGGTAAGCGGGGATTCTAACACCCTCTACTTCATCAATCATAATAACCACTAACCATTCAGATAACCACGAGTAAGCTACAACTAAAAATAATTGAAATCGTTCAGTAACATTTCATGTCGATAATAGCTGGTTAAAACAAATTGCAATAATATGGTGATGCTCAAGGAAACAAGGTTTATCTGGTAAAAATTATATTTACCACACGTAATATCTTTATTTTATTCTTTCTTGTATATATATCATTTATATCGTACTTTATATGTGAATGAACATATTGTTTCATATATGTATAAAATTTTCTAATGAAAAGTTGAGTAAAGATCGTCAAATTTAACCAGGATTAGTGACGTTGATTGTGCAAGGACGGGACTATTGATGAATTTTATAGATGTTATATGATCGAATTTATTCTATCTTTACGAAGTAAAATTCCATGTGCTCTTAAGCTTACTTCATAAGCAAATTCGTGTGCGCAAAAGCCGTAAAAAGACAAGTTTTTAGTATTGAAAATTAACTCTAGGTATTTTTAATCAATCTATACCATTTTCATATCTACTCTTAACAGCATTGCTCTCTTGGATCTCTCGCTTTATGGGCAAGAAAATAGGATAGATATTATTTGCAAGCATGGTGAGTGCAAATCATTGAACAAACTACTTTTGATTGAGTAAATATAACTATTTTCTCAACATACATTCTTGATAACAGTAGGCAGACTGGCATAAATCCCACCAACCATCTCATTCAGTTAATTAATTATTTTGATACAAGCACAAAGATTAAAGATAGGATGTGAGGATTAACAGCCATTCGTTTTACCAGAATGTTGTATGTGCGACAATAAATTTTAAAAATATAATATGCACTGATAACCGATATTTTGACCATGAGGAAAAATTCATTTTTCTCAATTTTCAGAGGCCAAAATCATGTAAAGATAGAGAATTAATAAAATATCAGGAGGAGATAACATATAAACTCATTATACTTTTTAATTAAAACATTATATTTGACCAGAATATCTTTGAAATTCAAGATGAATATTTGGTAAAATTAAAAAGAAGCATGGAAAATTTAAATTATTTTGAGAAATTCCTGTATGCTTATTTGCTCAAATACGCATTTCGTTATTTGTTACATTTTAAGACAGAGCGGATGTACATGGTTAGCAAATTGCAAAATAATGGTCTCGCACGTTCCAAATTTCATATGGAGTCTATACAAAGTTAAGAAATAATTTGATGTATTGACCAAATTCTTCATTTATACAAAGAATCACTGTTAATGATTGAGGTCAACAGTGAAAAGAAGCCTAAGGAGCCTTAAATATATCAAGTGAATCCATAATTACGCATTAAAAATGTATAAAATAATGCTTCCAGAAAGTACATTTAGCAATGAACTATTTATTTTAACACTGTAATACAATTCTTTCATCGTTGGTCCCTTATTGATGGGCTTTTCTCTAACTTGAGTACGGATGCCTTCTCGCACATATTAGAAGTAAATTCATCGCTAGTACATTTACTTTAGCACACTGGAACAAAACGTCTCTAAAAGCAAATCCATTTTATTAAACTTCAGAATACATAACTATAAATAGAATTCGATAATCAGGAAAAAATTTGAAGAAGGTCGATCCTTGAAGATATAACACAATTTTGGTTGCAAAGGCAAAATTAAGAAGAAGTAAATTGTGAGTAGATTGTTTAAAAATAATTTGGTAATTAAAACTGGAAGAGAAGGTTTGCATAATTATTCCAACCGACTTAACACTTGGTTGCAACAAGAAAAAGTAAGGAGTAGTGGGATCTATGTTGGAGAAAATTATAGGTTGATAAAAATGTTCCAAAAAAACTTAAATTTCATTGTTAAGCAAATACACAGTAGTAGTTTTTAACTATTTATTTCAATAAATAAAATTTAAAATAAGTTTATTCACTAGTGTTAAGGCTGAATATTACATCATCATTTTTGAAGTTTACCAAGGTTAAATTTCCAGCAGACTATTTGTAGTTCCTAAAAGTACATTTGCTATCATCTGATTTGCTTTTCCGTTTTGTTTTAGTTCAATTACATTTCTAAACTCACTTCGATCAATTCTAAACTATAATAATTGATTGTTTAAGCATAACAGTTCATAAACATGTTAAAATTTTGATGCACTTGTTTCATTATTTTCTTACGTATTCCATCTTTTCACGCATAAGACTATAGTATTCTTCTTCTGTCCTGGAAACTGACGCTAAGGGAGCTTTTCCTCTATATCGTGAGGGTCCTGTTCTACACTTTCCAGTACTGTAGGAAAATCACTATTTATAATGCCATCGTATAGACCTAATGATTTCATTCGCAGCAGCAGAAAATTTTCTCTGTTCTAACGAAGAGAGGCCGGTTTGGATTCTGGGGAAAAAGTACAATTCTGTAAAGGGTAAGCTAGTTGTAAGCATTCATTTTTTTAGATCGTGATGAAATATCGAAAGACATTCGGTCTCGGTTGTGGTGTACCTATAGACGCGGTTTCTCGCCGATCAATGAGGCCAATGGACCTACTTCGGACACTGGTTGGGGTTGTATGCATCGTTGCGCCCAAATGATGATTGGCCAAACATTAATTATTTTACATCTTAGTCGAGGTGAGCAAATATTAATTTTTATTTCACCAATTAGAATAGATATACAACGTTGTCTGCATTTATAGTTTCTTTATGGGTAGGTTTGTAAGAGATGCCAGTTATTTTTCATCTCTTCGCAATGTAAGCTGTTGAAATCGTTTTATTTCAGTATATTTTTTGCCATCTATTCAGTATTTCTCTTGCAGTTATTTCGAAAATTAAGAATAATTTGAAAACGGTGGTAATTTAAATTCTTTGTGGCTTTACTATCCCAAATTTTCTTCGATGAGATGTTATTTTTCTTATATTGCTTAAATTTATTTCGTTGTATATGCGTATTGAATGAATTTTGCTACCACACGTTCTGATGATGCCTTTGTAAGTACCAAATAACCATAATAAATTATCACTTGGTTATAACCGTTGTTTATTTCATTTTTTCCTGTGGAATAGATCCGTAAAATGTGAAAAAATTGATTCTGGAGATCTCTATATCGTGTTGACCCTATGTTTTCCTTGGTAGTCAACTGCTACTACTTCCACCACCACCACCATATTTCGACTTATTTCTTCATATAACTAGGTTAGATGTGCTCATAAGAGTCCGTTCTAAGCAACACGAGACTACAATTCTCGTTGTCGATTAGTATCAAATCTAGGTTTCTAATTTCAGTGGTGTGATTTCATTCGGTTCTATAGCACCCACTCCTCCACATATGGCAATTATTTAGACATGCTTTGTTTATTATCTTCGTCTTTGGTGTCATGCAGTCTCTAGTGGAATATCTACTGCTTAAAATTAGAAAGCGTGCATATTTTTGATAGATTGGCGATGGGACCCCGAAGATGTGGATGAAATCTATCTGCGCATTTTGAAGATGTTTGAAGATCGACCTTCCGCTATTTACTCCATTCAATCCATTGGTTTGTGTAGCTCTCATTTGAACCTCGCCTCTATGACCTAATTTGCGCTAATAACACCCCCCTTCTCTCCCTTTTCACCTCCCCCCTTCCATTGAAAGCCTCCTTCAATGATGCCGATCGGAAAGTTGGCGATTGGTTGGGTCCTAATACCGCCGCTCAAGTACTTAAGTGAGTTCTGCCATCTTTTGCCTCTCTATGTACACATTTATGCACATCTATGACGAACTTTTATTTGCAGAAAATTGGCTCCTTGTGATCGATGGACAAATCTGTACACCCATGTTACTGCGGAGGATGGAATTGTAATTCAAGAAATCAGTAAGTTTCGCTCCTTTCGAATGAGCTGAGTTTTGTCCTCATTAAAAAAGTGTCAGACTCTCCTTATGATAGGTCACTTTAGAACCTCTAAAACTCCCAGTGGTGGTGTCTTGAAATCCTCTGCCTCTCTCTTAATATTTATAGTAACCTCAAATAGAACTAGTTTTCACCAATTAGTTTTTAATGCATGCTTTCTGCTTCTTCTTCTGCCGAACTGAACTGGTTCCTGTCCATGAAATTAGCCTGAACTAGTCACTTAAAAGATATCACGTTAGAAAATGGTAGAGGCTTGCTTCTCCATGGAATAAACCCTAAAAGCTATCTTAAATTCTTTGTCCTTGAATGTTAGTATCTATTGCGCCTTTCAGGTTAACGTCTCTTTATCTCGGCTGTAACCGGACAGGACTCCCAGCTATCTTAAGCAACAGCATCATTTTGGAAGAGGTGCTTTTAGCATCCCGAACCATATCTACTTCACTTCCAATCGAAGTTGTGCATATTTTTCCATTCAAATCTAGCTCAAGAGTCTTATCTAACCAGATAGAACTGCCGAAAGATCTCTCTAATAAATTATTAAGTAGATTTATTAAAGTGTTCTAAGGTTTAGGTAACAAAAAGAACGATTTAAAAAAGTTAATTTCGCATTCCATGGGAAAATCGAGCAATCAGGTAATAGAGATAACTCTGCTTTTGTTTTAAATTTTAAATAAATAATCTCAAGAAGAAAGTAGACAAGTTAGTCAAATTTGGGCTGAAATGGTACCTTCACTTGTTTAAGCGGAATGCTCCTTGAAGCGCTAAGAAAGGTGAAATGATAAGTAATCGAGGATTTTCGAGAAAATATGCCCTTCTTTTTGCAATTTTAGAGAACCTTTGCTATCACAATGAACACTCCCAAGGTCATAACGCATCCACCGAAATTAACGATTCCTCTTGGGAGAAACTATCCCGAAGCAAAGATGAAAGAAAACATAGTGAGAGGTTAGTGTGCTTTTTGTTCTTCCTCCACTATCTCCTGAATTGGCTTGTAAGTCGATCTCTGGCCTCTTTCTCTCTACGACAGGGCCCTCATTGTAAATACTCCCATCAGTATAGACCAAGATGGTGATTTCGTGGAGATTGTAATGCCCCCGGTTTGCAATGTGCCCAGTTCCCCTTCGGACAATGAGGATACTCATCCCAGGTCACCGGATTCTGTGAGCTGTGCTGCCTCTCCGCATTCAACCCCTCAACTTCTCTTCACGTGGCGGCCTCTTTTACTCATCATACCTCTGCGTATGGGTCTTCACGAAATCAACATGATGTATGCTCCTCATCTTATGGTGAGCGCTGTTCTTTCACCTTAATTATCTATTTATTTATTTATTTAATTCGAGTGGCAGGCGTTTTGATAGCTTATCATTAACCCTTTAGCTGACTTCGGGGCTTCACAGAGAGGAGGAGGAACATTAAAGCGACAAAAAGTCGAGAGGGGGAGGATGTAAAAGAGACAGACAGACAGACACAAAGGCAGACAAGAGGTGAGGTGAGTACTGTGGAAGGGGTTGAATATGACACAGTCAGTGTGGTCATGGTAGTTTGAAGTGAGGAGTCAACTGCCGGTTAATAGACTTTAAATACGTTGCCCAGGGTGCACCATGTGGAGGTAAGTCTATCTCACACCCCATACCTCCAAAATATATCTTGTCTGTTTCGTTCGTGTCTTAGTTATTTATATTCCATGGGTACTTTCCTAGCCCATGTTCGCGCCGCATTATGAGGGAACAGAGCAATACTTACAAGAAACGGAGATTTTATTGATCCAGAGATTAGGGGTTTCCTGATCTGGCTCCTCATATGTGTACGTCGACCGCTTCGTGCACTTGCCCAAAAGCGTTCTTTGGGCCTTCAACAATTTTAAGCTTTAAACTACATTTTCTCGAGGCCCGTACCTGAGGCATAGCCTTTCATCTACATGGAGAAGCTCGTCTTGCTTTCAATAATAAGGGGCCCTTGGGCTACTGTACTGTGTTATGAGAATCCATGGAACTTGTTAGCTGTCGATTACAAGGAACGAGGCTTCTATGCGTTGTTTTGCTTGTAATAATAGTGTATAATGTCCAACTGGATTGTATAACATTATCAACGTCCATTGTCCTTATAGAACCTCTTCAAACTCCAGCAGTGTGTTGGCGTGCTAGGTGGTCGTCCAATGCACGCGCTCTGGTTAATCGGGTGCATTGGTGAAAAGGAGGTCATTTTTCTTGATCCCCATGTCACCCAGCCTGCGGCAATCTTTTCTCAATCAAGTCCCGAAGCCTTCTCCACACTGGACGCCTCATTCCATTGCTCCTCTTATCAACAACTCCCATTAAATCTCCTAGATCCCTCGCTTGCTGTGGGTTTTGTTTGCGCAACCGAAAGTGAATTCGACGCCCTTTGTGAGGACCTAAAGAAGTACGGTATTGCTCCTGCACTCTTCGAGGTACATGATACACGACCTTCTTATCTTCCTCCACCGTCTTTCTCCGCTGTTGACACCCCGGAAGGCTGGGGTGAAGTGTGCACCTCAGTACCTGCATCACCTCTTCAGCATGATTCTTCCCAACTGCCATCTTCCAGTGTAAAAGCTGGTCAGTTTTATTACATATTTTCATGAAGCAAATTTTCCAAGACTGAATGTCCGTATACGTGACACCCTCTCCGCCTCCTCGTATTGTCTTTAGCTAAGCGGCGGGGTTTGTCATTCATGTCACTGTTTTGGTACCATTCTCTCACTTGCCAGGCATGTATGTTAGCAACTACCATCAGCGAGATCTTGAAGAACTTCACCACATAGCAAGATGAAGAAAGTCAAGACGATTAATGACAGAATATATAAATTGAGGTGCCAGAAACCGTAAAAAGTAGAGAGCGACTGTGTGTACAAGGATGTTTCTATGGGGGAAAAATGTGACCTTTAGGCAAAACGGGATTTAGCGACAGTAAAGGTTCCTTAGACATTATTTTTTCGGGAGGATTTTGCCTGATTTGGCGGGGTGCGGTCGAGTTCTCATCCCTCAAACGTGTATCAGCAAACATTTAGCTTGGCCAAGGTGGAGGGATTTGCCGATCACAATAGCGGGAAAGGTTAAGTATCCTTTTTCATTCGAGTCTCTGTTTCCTTCCATCTTTACACATGCCAATGGTTGCAATTGACCTGGGGGATTATATTAGCCCCCCACCCCCTCTTCTTATCATGCTTCTGATGGATGCTTTCTCTTCCATTCTAGGCTCCGATGGGGACTTTGAGATGCTATGAAGAAGGCCGCGTGTGCATCTCCTTTTTGATCTTATATTGGATCATAGACTATCTGCGCATGGATTGGCCTATGACACCGTCGTACTTGATTTTACCCATTGTCTTCCTGACTTTCATAGAAAACAAGAACAATATCGACATCTTTGTACTATTGTAGAGAAATAATTGCCGAGTGCATAATGATTAGATAACAGTACTTGAATGCCTCCCAAATAAATTTACTAAACGCCAGCTTCCAGTTCTCGAACGTAGAATAAATGACTACTACGAACCTAGACGAAGAAAAACGCGGATCGATATATCAGTGGTACCAGCTCATTCAGTGAGTTGAATGGCACAAGCGCAAAGGTTAATTAAAGTCAGAAGTGGTAAGATTCGAAATTTTCATCAAGGGTTCGATCAAATGAATTCCGGGGTTCCCTCACTGGACACAAAAGTGCTAAGTAACGTAGTGAACGCCTATTAAATTATCACATCAGTCGGGAATAAGCTCCGAGAGTTGATCCGATAACCGAATACCAGAAACATCGAAAGTGATTACCGAATCGTTCACCTATGTAGGAAAGGTGGACCACATATTTGGAGGGTGTGTGCGTGTGTTTAAAAGGCAGTGGATCTCAAATAGAAATAGGATTAGCAAAAACACGGGAGAATTATATTTACACGCGTTCAGAGTGCTTTACATAACGCCTTAAGTTGTCCGAGAGCTCGGCATGAATAACTTTGGCAGCATCGACACCGCCTTGAATAAGGACGATAAGCTTTTCTGAAGGAAGCCAAGAGGAAAGCCGAGTGTGTAGTAGACGGGCACCAGAGATATTCTGAGGAATATCAGGATTGCCACTTGCAAGTTTATCAGAGCCTAATTCTGTGCCTCCAGGGAGACAGACCACGGTAACCCTGGTAACGCGAGAATTCTCTTCATACCGACAAAGGTCGGCAAAAAGCCTTGAGCCGTAGAAACCTAAGTGGAGTAAAGTAATGAAGGCACAATAACAAATGTGACAAAAAAATTCATTGTAATAACACAATACTTGCCAACAGTTGAAGCAACAGGAAAATCTATCATCTCAACACCAGCGGCCATAAGGGCTAAGCTAGAAGCATTTATAGCAGTGCTAAACTCTGAGCCGTCGGATTGTAGAATCTCAATAAAGATATCAATTTGAGCATTTGGATAGATCGAACGCCGAACCAAAGCCGTGAAAATTTCCTAGAAGGTCAGATTATAATTAAGACTAAAATAGGAACATATACGACAAAATAAGTTCTAGCAATTAACCTCTATAGTCATTGCATATTCTGCAGAAACTTTATCCGACTGAGAATGCTTCTGTCGAGTACCAGATGTATTGATGAATGGAGGGCGATTGTATTTACATGTGATAAACACTTCATCTGGAATTTCATCTGCTTTTGCATTACAAGGATGGGGGCCAAATACTGAAGCGGTGACTTTTGTATTTCCTTGTTCCAATAGAACAGAACCATCAGCCATACCAGGTAGGAACTCACATTTTATCATGCGTAATTCAGTAGTCTTTCGGCCATCTACGCGCCGATCGTTAAAATACAACTCAGCCATGAAATGTATAAATCCGAATAACAAATCACGAGAGTCCTTGATAATTTGTAAATTTGCTGAAATACTGGCGTGCATAAACGCATTCAAAGTGGCTATATGCTGAATAGTAGTTAGATTGAACCAAATAAAAATTAAATGCAAGCTTTTATTTAATTAAATGACATCTGATTAAGACATTTATTTGATAGTTTAAAGGCAATGTTTGACCCGACAAAAATGCATACTTTTAAAAAGAAAGCAAGTTGCTTACTGTAGACATTACTGAGTAAATCTGATTTTTCAATGTAGCATCGGATTCAAGTAATTGTTATTCAGCTCATATTTAGCAAAGACGGGATATAGATCGAAGTAGGTCATTTGATAATCTCTGTACCCATAGACATCTTTGAAACTTGAAAGCCGAAAAATAAATTTTTATTAACTAATTAGATTTACGCTCAGAATTTCCTTGCAATTTACTGTGGTTTAGAATGCTATTAGAGCCCATTTCCAAAACTAATAAACAAAGTGTACATGCCAAATAGAATGATTTAATCGGCAAAACAAAAAATTTTATTTTAAAATTTTGTATTAATATGGGAAAATGATAAATAGTTTATGGAGGCTAATCGAAATGTTTATTTGTTTGAGACAGTCTATACTTTCTCAACGATAGTTTCGATTTTGCGTCCGTTTATTTGGCGTACATATTTCACGTCTGGTGGTTGGTCATTTGTTTCTCTTTAATCGTTTATACAAACATTAAAACTTCTATTATTAAATCATCTTGCTTGCTTTCGCAAAATTTGATTTCGCTTGTTCTTATTTCCTGGTTGTTTTGTGCCTTAACTTCGTTTCTTTACATATTTTTCCCTTTCAACCTTATGCTTTTTTCCTATGATTCTTAAGTTAAACCCATTTATATGTTTCTTGGCTATTTTAGCCATGCAGGTACAAAGTAGGGCTCGCATCTACGCAGATGTTAACTTGAATAAGCCCCGTGAATACTGGGATTATGAAAACTATACCATAGATTGGGGCGACCAAGAGGATTATCAGATTGTTCGAAAGCTTGGTCGCGGCAAATACAGTGAGGTCTTTCAGGGCATTAATGTCACAAACAATACAAACTGTGTCATCAAGATTTTAAAACCCGTCAAAAAGAAGAAGATTCGCCGTGAAATTAAAATCTTAGAAAATCTCAGAGGAGCAGAGAACATCATCACACTTATGGCTGCAGTTAAGGACCCCGTGGTAAGCTATTTTTGAATCAACGGTATTCTTCATGCACTTTAATGATCCCTCGATTAGTCACTTTTTTCATTTGTAGTCACGCACACCAGCTCTCATTTTCGAATATGTTGACAATAAGGATTTTAAGGATCTCTATCAAAATCTCTCAGACTATGATATTCGTTATTATATGTACGAATTGCTCCGAGCCCTAGACGCGTGCCACAGTATGGGTATTATGCATCGTGATGTTAAACCTCATAATGTTATGATCGATCATCCAATGCGAAAGTTGCGTCTTATTGATTGGGGTCTCGCTGAATTCTATCATCCTGGACAGGAATACAACGTGCGCGTGGCGTCTAGATATTTCAAAGGACCTGAATTACTTTTAGATTATCAGGTATGTTATCGGTATTTATTTGACTTATTTTGCGATTACCGAAATTTATCGGTTTTATTTCTCTGTAGACTTATGACTATTCACTTGACCTGTGGTCTCTTGGATGCATGTTGGCTAGCATGATTTTCAAGAAGGAACCGTTTTTCCACGGTCTTGATAACTATGATCAGCTTGTGCGTATTGCAAAGGTTCTTGGAACAGCCGAGCTCTATGATTACGTTCGCAAATACAATATAGAGATGGACCCTAGATTCAACGACATTTTGGGTCGACATGGCCGTAAACGTTGGGATCGTTTTATCACAGCTGACAGCGAGCAGTTAGCTACTCCTGATGCTATTGATTTGCTCGATAAACTACTTAGATATGATCACCAAGAACGTCTCACTGCTAAGGAAGCAATGGAGCACGAATATTTTGCAGAAATTCGGAAAGCTCGAGCCGATGGTAGTATCAATTCTTCTATTCCCAACAATGGAAACAAAGAAGGTGTTAACAGTGTTGGTGATGTGAAGAATGAAGTAAATTAACGAACGCTTGCTTTCAATCGAAGATTGTCAATGCTGAACGGACGCTGTTGAGTTGTGCTGTAAATGTTTCAAGTCTCGTGGTGATAGCACGTACCTTAGTTTTCCCCTTGTACATCTATATCTCCCCTACCCCCATAGCCCTCCGCCTTCTTACTAATTAACCTATTTCTCTTTTCCTTTCACTACTACCCTAGACTTAGCTTCATCCTTATGAAAATTGTACAATTAAACACACAATTAAAGTTGTCACTGGACGAGCTGAGTCGTGAGTAGTTTGTCTTTCCTCTGTTGCCTATCACCTCTTCCTTTCGCATTTGGACAAAATGGAGCTGTATGCATCGTGAGCGAATGTATGTATCTGTCATAATTCCTTTGGATTTCTTCATGCTATCTCTCTCTCTCCTCCCTAATGATGAAAATGTCAAACTTTTATAGCGCTGTAATAATACTCAAATGTGATGTTTGTTAATTATTAATCTCCCTTAAATCCGTTGCTCCTACGTTTAAAGCATTTCTTGGTGTTACTTGGCTGTTCGAGATGCTTTTATTAGGCCAAATAGGTGGCTTATGTTGTGGCTTGTTTTTTCGTTAGTAGACCGTATCTATGCTCATGGCTCTTATTGATATGGAGTTTGGCCTTAGATTTGAGTTGGTTAATCGTAACTTTTTCCAAGTACCGTTTTTGAGTTTTGCCTCATTTTTCTTCTTGCCTACAGTATTCCAATTCCGCTTCTGTGATTTGGCCTTTACAAAGCATTATCTCGGATCGCGAATTCGATATTTCGAGTAATCGGCAACGCTCGCTTTCACCCTCCTAATTGGCTCACCAGTAGAACGATTGAAGTTAGTTGGAAACAGTTTTGTTGTGCGGGAATAGAATGGCATTACGCTACCATCAATGCGTTATTTTCTGACCATTGAGCACCAATGAACAAATGCTTGAAATAGGTTGTTATTTCAATTCGCAGGGTTGTGCATTCTCCTGTTTTTGATTCCAGTGTTATGAATAAAATTGTGTAGGAATTTACCTAATCTGACATGAATCTTCAAGTCCTGGGGTTTACACATTGCCAGGATGTTAATTTAATAATCGCTTTTGTTATAACCAGTAGTATGAATTTAAACACCTTGGTTCACTGTCAGAGGTAGAGTGTGGAGAAATATCCCTGAGAGACACCCTTATTCAAGTGAAATGATTAGCAAAGACTTCCTACAACCAATTTCCGAGTGCTTTGGGGGTGTGCATTAGAAACTGTTGATTGAAACACCACAGAATGTCGTTTTCAACGTTGATATTTTTGGTCTTGAGGCAAATCATCATCTTCCTTTCTGGCCAAAATAGTAAAGCTATTGCTAGGCAACGATAGTGCCATATTCCACCTGTATAAAAGCAATCAGGTGTGGTGTGCGATAGACTCACCTCCACGTGGTGCACCCTGGGCAACGTATACTCATACGGCAAAAAAAAGCTTATTAACCGGCAGTTGACTTCAAACTACCATGACCCCGCTGTATTGCATATTCTATCCCTTCCATAGTACTCACCTTACCCTTTCTCTACCTTTGTGTCTGTCTGTCTCTTTTGCATCTTTGAAACACTCTTCTGTCCCTACCCCATCTCTACTTTTTTTCACTTGGATGTTCTTTCCCCTCTGTGGAGCCTGAAGTCAACTAAAGGGCTAATGATAACCTATCAAAACGCCTGCCATTTGATATAAATTAATAATTGATCAGGTAAACGATTGCTCTTAAGGCCTTTAATGCCAGTCAGCTTTCGTTTGTCCTCCTTCGGCACCATTTTCAAACCCAGGAGTAAATTTTGGCTCATTTTCAACATACCCCTCCCCCCCCCCCCCCCCCCCCCCCCACCCCCCAATTAAAAAGATAACCCACCATTTGGCAAGCATTCAATGGTGGTCCCTCTAAACTACAACTGTATTTATAGATGGTCCCGCGTAACTGTATTCATGAGGTCAGAGTAGGGCTCTAGATTCGCTCTGATACTCTCAACAAAATCGGTTTAAACAAAAACTGCAATATTAACTGTTGTGTACGCTTGTACTTTTAGCCTATTGACATAATAAAATTCAAATATAAGGGCATTTTATTTAACAAGCTTGAAATGGTGACTCTAAAGGTGGGGGGGGGTGGTTTGGTGAAATTTCAAACGATGACTAAATTGGTTCATGCATAATGAAGTTCGTTATACTCCTCTTGAAACCGGGATGCTTTTGGAAATGAGTTTACTTCAGGCCTGAGTTGGACTCAAGTTATTGGTCCATAATGTCAAGGTCGCCGTGGACACCCGATTTAATTGAGTAGTAATCGCATTGGTCACACCTGTGTCACCTTTGGCAAATAACAAAACAGAGGGCTTTTGAGAGCTGCTTCAAGATGAATAATACTATTAGCAGCGAGATTTTAAAAAACGCGACATTTCATCCACTTGGAGACTGGGGCATTTGTTTACTATTCATACGAACTGTTTTATGTTTGAACAACTCATTATGCGCTGAATGCGCTAGGTAGAAGACCATTGTGGTTATTTTAATGGAAGGCTGAACGATTGATTTGACTTGCACAGAAAGTGCAATCACATGGACATCGCTGTCCTCCCCCTAATCCTATCAGTCAGCCATCGATTGGTCCGTTGTCTAAATAGACACTTTCAGCCAAATTCAATGATTGGTTAAGTCTCCAGTTAATTATTGTCGGACATCCCCAATGCAAAAGGTTTCAATAGTTTCACGATTCTATCGGTTAATGACTGGCTGTGTCTGCTTACCAGATTATGCCTGTATGGATACATTGCCCTCTCTCTATCTTTGTGATCTTAACAGGAGTAGCACAATTCATGACAAATGCGTTGATCATCCATCACAACATTTCGACGGCGCGTTATGCCACTAGCCAATTTATCTTCCAGGTTGTCCTTGAGAATGCGTCAGAGTTCGACAATTAATATAAGAGGCGCACATGTTCCACTTTCACGGCACCAAATTGTGCGAGTTTATCTAATTTTTAAAGTACGTGACTAGCATTTAGTAAGGGGGGGAACTTATTTCACATAAGGAAGCATTATTACGTCTGTGTAGCAAACAATTTGCTTGTGTGAAATGCGTACTTAGGTTAGTGTTTTGCACCCTGTGGATTCACAGGGTGCTTAGGACACTTTTGGTCTTACGCTATCCCTCATCCACCAGTTTCAGCGAGAGATTGGAGCAAGGGTAGCTGGTGAAAGCCACCGCCAAGTGGACGCGGTGAATAACAAAATCCAGTGAGGTGAACAATCCGCAAAGCCTGTGATAACGAAGGTGTGTCAGTGATGGTGGGGTGATTATCGTGGTCGTCGGTGAGGTCGGAGGCCAATACAGAATATCCATACAAGAATCGTTCGAAATCAAGGGTGGGGCTCAATTTTGCTGCTCCACTATAATGGATGAGTTTTCGAAAATTCTAAATTTAAAAGCATCAGTTGCGCAGTGATTAACAACTAAGTCAAAGGTTGAAAGACAGATACGCTTCGGTGACGTAGGTGGATAATTTCATTGGATGTTAGCTAATCTACTGATACCGCTAATTTCTTCTTGAAATTTAATTGGTTAATGCAACATTCCCAGTCGATTAATTATTTTCTGGTTTTGCTTAGAATCCTGAGGGTTTGGAGGGCCAGCTGCGTTCGTTTAGAATGTCTTACGAGTAGATGACATAAGGGGCCTATTTCGACACTTAAAAAATAACCCGGTCTCAATGAAATTTTATGCTCAGAAAGAGGGGTGTGCGATAGACTTACCTCCACATGGTGCACCCTGGGCAACGTATACTCATACGGCAAAAAAGTCTATAAACCGGCAGTTAACTTCTGAGTTCAAACTACCATGACCCCTTCACAGTACTCATCTTACCTATTCTCTGTCTTTGTATCTGTCTGTCTCTTTTTCATCTTTTTATCACTCATCTGTTCCCCCTCTCCACTTAATCTCACTTTGATTTTCCTCCTCATCTCTGTGAAACCCGAAGTCAGCTAATGGGCCAATGATAAGCATCATTTGTTTTTATTTATTTATATCAAATGGCGGGCGTTTTGATCGTTTTCATTAGCCCAGGGCTTCGTAAATGGGAAGTAATATCAAAGTACCAAAAGTCGAGAGGGGAAGAGAAGAGTGATTCACAGATGTGAAAGAGACAGTCAGACACAAAGGTAGAAAAAAGGTGAGGTGAGTACCGCGAAAGTAGCCGAATATGACATACAGCGGGGTGATGGTAGTTTGAAGTGATAAGTCAACTGCCGAGTGATAGACTTTTTTGCCGTTTGAGTATACTTTGCCCAGGGTGCACCAAATTGAGGTAAGTCTATTGCGCACCCCATGTATAACTGTTAGTATTGAGTTTAGAAAGACTTGGACCCGGTTATCAATATGTCAAATTTTGCAAGAGATACAATTTTTAATTTTTTACTCTTATGTTAGTTAGTATCATCGTGGGGAATGATGATAATTCCTATTTTTTCTAATATTCTAGTTTTGGGAGTTTTCAGTCATTTTTAATTGGTTTTAATATTATTTTTTAGTTAACTCAACAAATTGTAGTATGGAGCTTGGCTAATTTATTGATATAAAAATTGACCATTTCAGAGGCCTAAAAATTACCAACCTTTTTAAATTTTCATTTTATTTCAATAGGCTTAGCCACGGGACTATGAATATTCCATTTTCGTCAACTCTGGAAATCGCTTAATTAAAGGGAGATAGTGATTAAGACTATGCGTTTCAGAGAATCATCATCAAAAATTAAAAAAATACCAGTGCAATCATCTCTGTTGCCAAATAAGGTATGAAACCAGGAGTAGAAGAGGAAAAATTACTCAGTATTAAAAGCATCTTTTGCTCCATGACTTATATTCTCGAAATTGGGGTGTGCGATAGACATACCTCCACGTGGTGCACCCTGGGCGACGTATACTTATATGGCGAAAAAGTCTATTAATCGATAGATGACTTCTCACTTCTCACCATGACCCCACCGTATGTCATATTCGACTACTTCCATGGTACATACCTCACTTTTTTTCTACCATTGTGCCCGTCAGTCGCTTTTACATCTGTGAATCACTCTTCTGTTCCCCCCCCCCCCACCATCTCGACTTTTTTTCTCTTTAGTGTTCCTTCCCCTCTGTGAAGCCTGAAGGCAACTAAAGAGCTAATGATAACTATCATAAATATTCTCGAAATTTGGACCTGATCGACTGATTTTAGTGATATTATACTCGATCATTTCACCTTCAAGGTTCAGCTAATGACGAAAGCAGCCACTTTTAACAAGGCGGAGTTTAATCGACCTTCCAAACGAATGCGTCAAGAAGCACATTCACCCAACACTGAAACAACTAGCTCAACGATTCAAGCTCTTCAAAGTGATATTAAATTACTGAAATCCGTTCAAAAAATCTGAAAATGCAAGGATTTCTTTTCCTGCCTAAAGCGAGTGTCACAAAACTTTAGGAGGAGTAAAACCAACCCTCTCAGTGAATCACAAAAAACAAAGAAGAATGAAATTTATTTTGATTCATTTCAAATGGCAGGCGTTTTTATAGTTATCATTAGCCCTGGAGCTGACTTCGGGATTCAAGGAGAAGAGGAGAAGCAACAAAGTTACAAAAAGACGAGAGGGGGGGGGACAGAATTATGATTCACAGATCTAAAGGAGACAGACAGACACAAAGGCAGAGAATAGGTAAGATGAGTACAGTGAAGGGGTCAAATATGACAAGCAGTCAGGCTATGTTAGTTTTAAGTCAGAAGTCAACTGCCAATTAATAGACTTTTTTGCCGTATGAGTATACGCTGCCCAAGGTGCACCACGTGGAGGTAAGTCTATCGCACACCCCAGAAAGAGTGAAATGACTTTTTCATAAAAGCACCTTTTTTGAATGCCTCTTTCGATCATTTCACAATTCGATCACCGAAAGGGTGAACGAGCTTCAAAAAAAGGAAATGCACATATTTTAGATGTCAAATTAGACTCTTATAAAGCATTTTGAGACTTATAGCATTGAGTACAAAGGAACTAGTTGTTAAATGACTCTAAGGTGGTTTTTGCCCATCGGTGGTAATTGGTTGGTGACCTAATACTGTGACGTGATGGAAACTACGTATGAAGACCATTAGCACGTCCAGATTCCAAGTGTTGAAGCATCACAGGAAGAGCTGATGTTTGAACTGGCATAAAGAAGCGTCAATCCTATGCCTCATCGCCCTTTTCCCACCATAAATTTTTTATCGAATTTCGTTTGCCCTGGATTTACTAGCAGTAAGAGTTATTAATCAATTTCAAATCCATTCTATATATTTAGAAGTTCAAATTCCCCCATTTTGACACTCATTTCAATAGCCGATTACCGACTTAGGTAAGCGCAGCTTCGTAATTGGGTGTGCGCGCGAATGTGATGGGGGTGTGATGGGGGGTGTGGGGGGGGGGAGGT